>VZRQ01004177.1:1947-55925 GCA_013397975.1 Machaerirhynchus nigripectus | reverse complement strand
TTTTGTTTTTTTTTTTAAAGAAATGAAGATATGGAGGTGTCACTTAAATATATGGTCTTGCAGTGCAGCAAGATCTCTGTTCTGTGTGTCATTTAGGGAGATTTAGGAGTAGATGTGGTGGGCAGTAGTGCCAGCTAATGAAGTACCAAATGAAGTGATAGATAAACAGGTCAGTCCATCCATTTTCTCTATTCTTTGAAGCATTAGGGTCTATTTGATTTCTTTATCGATGAAAGGTGATAGAGGAAAGTATGTAAAAGGTTTGGAAATATACTTAGAAAGGAGACACCTCTTTGTCAGTTATTGAATAGCACACAGTCATCATTATGTTAACTGAACAGCTAAAATAATAAAACTTTATATTGTGATATCACTAGCTTTTTGCACAATCTAGCTAACCTTAATCCAGGTAAGTTGCAGAGCGCAAATAATACAGCGCTCCACAAGCTAATGCTGTGGTAGGCTGAAGAGTGATGCTAGGTTTCTTGCTTACATATTTTCCCTTTATAAATAAGCCCCAAACATGAAATCGCTGAAAACTGCATTCTCTTGTGGCTTCACTTTCAGGACCTGGCCATGCCCTTATAGAGCAGTGGAATCCCGTTGGGTTGGTAGGAGTCATCACGGCCTTCAACTTCCCCGTGGCAGTTTATGGGTGGAACAGTGCAATTGCAATGATCTGTGGAAACGTGTGCCTCTGGTGAGATCTGGCTCTCCAGCCTGCTAACAGTATTGTTAAATTAGAGAGCTATTAACTTGGGCGTGAAATTGCTGTTTAGTATCGGATATTTCTGGATATTTGATTCTATCTAATGTAGGCTTAAATTCTCTTTATTTTTGGGTCTGTTTGTAGTCAGAGGTTTTTTTTTTTTTATTTTGTGGTAACTTCTTTTTTGAGCTACTAAGGTACAGGTGCATCCAGGACTTAGCCAAATGGCCTGTGAATAAAGAACCCAGGTTGAGAGCTGGCAGCAGTGGTAGTTAATATATTCATAGTTGATACAGCTAAGATTAAAAACCTGAATAAGTAGCTTTACTTTCTCTGCCATCTCCTGCTTTACTTTCACCTACCTACGTCACTCTAATGTCTGGCCTAGGCCTTGTCTACATGGATTTCAGTAGAAATTCTGAGTGCTCAGCTGCAGAAGGAAATGCTTGAGTTCCTGTCTTAATTTGTACCTGAAAACCAGCCTAACCAAAGTGTCCTGTAGATCAGAGACCATAAAAATTGCCTATTTGAATTATTTCTTATTCTTAAAGAATTGAGAAGAAAGGAAGATAAGGTAATTCCTTTTTTTTTTCCTTTTTCTTTTTAGGAAGGGTGCTCCTACAACATCCCTTGTTAGTGTTGCTGTTACAAAGTGAGTTCTGGTTTCCTTAATCTTCATCTCCATACAAAGGAGAACTTCTCCAAAGAATAAATTTCATAGTGATACTTACTTTAGGTTTATTGTTACTTTATAATAGCATTTTAAATACGTATTGTACATTACCAATAACATTTATTTTAAAATGCTGAATGAAAGTAGGCCCCTTAAAATAGGTAATTACTAAGTCTTGTGATCTAATATTAACTCCTGAGAGCAATTAAACTAAACCACTGCTACCCCAGAAGCCCCAGACAGTTCCGATGGTTCATTCCCTATTTGCACCTGCCAGAAATCTGTAACATTTTTACATCTTTGATTCCAGGATAATTGCCAAAGTCTTGGAGGATAACAAGTTGCCTGGAGCAATCTGCTCTCTGGTTTGTGGTGGAGCAGACATTGGGTAGGTAACATTTCTTGTGTTTTGTGAACCTTTATAGAAGGTAAGGAATACTCTTTGAGGTACTTCTCATAAAGTTATTCTGGTCTCCAGAAGTTCCCAGTACATGCACATGTTGCCATGGTTTTTATCAGCTGGTCTGAAACTCTGGCCCTGCACTAAATATAATATGTATGTCTACTTGCTCCTGTGAGATCAGCTGCTAACAAAGACCTTATCGGATATTTAATGAAGAGACATGACTAAGTTCATATTCTACTTCTGCATATGCTCACACCCAAAGAATGCAGCTAGTAATAAATTCCCCATACCATGTGTTTGAGAGTTTTCAATGTACAGTGCATTAGTCTTTTAGGTTAGTTGTGGAGGAGTGTAATTCCCCTTTCCTGTGCTCATGCAGGACTCTGCACTTGCTCACAGATGCATACCCGTGCTTGGAAGCTGTACAATCCAAATCACTTAATTTACAGTTAGCTGTACAATCCAAATCATGTTAGTTTGATTTTTACTGGAAATGCCCAGTACAAACGTATATTCAAATATATCTTGTGAGCATTTTAAGAGAAGGCAAAACATATGGCAAGCATTAAAAAAGTCATAGATTTGCAGATTTTCTTATGGATCATAACAACTGGAGCTAATCTCATAATTACTTTAAACTGAATTTTAGTATTACTACAGATGATGCTTTTTTGGCCTGAAAAGGTGGAGGGAAACAGCCTTGTTCCTCTTTCCTTGCCAAGAAGAAGCTTTCCTGTCATTAGCTCAGTCACGTGATGTTTCAAAGAAGTGGCTCTGGCTTTAAAGATCTCCCTGATTGAAGCTGATGTATGTGGAAGGTGCAGGATGCTTTTCTGTCTGCATGTCTTTTGTTGAACCCAGTGCTTTGTGTCCCATTGTGCAGGACAGCGATGGCGAGAGATGAGAGGATGGACCTCTTGTCCTTCACTGGCAGCACAAAAGTGGGCAAGCAAGTAGCGCTTATGGTTCAGGAGAGATTTGGTGAGTGCGTGGGTTCTTCTCTGTTTCTTTCCATGTTAGGTGAAGGCAGCAGTGCCCCATAAGATTTTAAAGTAACAGTTTGTTTCAGCTGTGTTACCTTTTTTCCATTTTGGATAAATGGGAGTTTGAAACTGCTCAGAGATACATGCAGCGTTTTTCAGTTACGTCTATTACAACTCAGATTTTTTTTCCAGGTTATCCACAAACCCACAGTCCTACAAGTAATTTGGGGAGAGGTGTGGTGGTGTTCATTAGTGTTTAATTGTATGGAGATTGTCAGGGTGAACAACCAGGGCTTATGATCTTTTGGCAATGTGAATAGAGTACATGAATACATTCCCCCTCACCTTTTACTCCTGATAAATATAGTAGAAAAGTGATGATTTTTGAGGTGCTGTTTTTTTAGCATATATTTAAAAGTGTACAGGCAAGAATCTCAGCTGCTGGATTCGAACTTTTTAGTTTTAAAAAGAGCACCTTGCGAACATGTTTTTTTCATTTTATACATTTGAAGTTTAAGTGTGTAGAGCATATACAAGTGTAAAAAAGCCCCCCAGAAACCAGAACAGGTAGCAAATATTCACCCAGGTGTAGGTTGGGATTCTTTCCCTCAGATTGTAGATAAACAGTTGCCAGGGAAATGAATGAGTTTACTGAAATTTCATGTGCATTTTGATCTCTGTAGGACCTTATTCTTTACCTATGTCGCACTATTTACGCTGCAGCTTTCTCCTGTTTTCATCTTTTCTTTCCAATGCAATTTTTTGCCTTTCATTTAAACTTCTTTGGGCCATAACTGCTGTGCAGCTATCTTCACAACGTGTGATAGATGTAGTATTTGGTGTAATTTTCTGCTTTGGCAAGAGTTGACTGTGATCTCTAAAATCTTTTGTTTATCTACAAAAATATGTTTAATGAAGGTTAACTCTAGTTAAAGGTGACCTCACTGACTGACGTGCAGTGAATACATGTGTGCATGGAATAACTTATTTTGTGTTTTTCATTAGGTCGAAGCCTGCTGGAACTGGGAGGAAACAACGCCATTATTGGTAATATGCATTGTAGAAATTTAGTCCCATAGGTAATATTTGGAAGTTAGCACGCAAATATTTATAGCTAATTGTCCCTTTTTTCTGTTTTGTTTGTTTGTTTTTCCCTGCCATACTGGACTTTTAAAAGTACGTGTAGTACATATGGAATAATAGAATGTTGCAGGGTTTTTCTGTCTTTGGTATTGTGAAGGGGGTAGTGTTTTAAATAAAATGTGAGTGTCCGAGGTCTTTCAAGTAATCAGTGTTGAAGAGGAGAACAGAATAAGAGAAGCAGTAAGCTTCAATAATTTGTTGTGGGCAATGCTAAACTAAGTAAGTTTATTTTAGGGTAGTTCTAGCTGTAGAATCATTAAGGTTGGAAAAGACTTCTAAGATTGACTCCAAGTCTTAACCCAGCACCAGCATATTCACCACTAAACCATGTTCCCAAATGCCACATCCACATACCTTCTGAATACTTCCATGGATGGCGACTCCACTATTTCCCTGGGCATCCTGTTCCAATGCCTGACTGCACTTTTATATGTAATCTTGTGAACAATACACTTTTAGGGTTTTAGAGTATAAGTAGATATATATAAAGTATAAGATGCTTATGATACTTAAAAGAAAAACATGCAGGTATTTACTTCAGTAGTACATTTTTCAGGTGTTAAGTACCCTAGGGTATGATCCAGTTCCTAGATAAACAACATAAATACTATAAAGCTGAGCAACGTGGCAGAAAGAATATATAATTTTGATAAATATGTAAATTGCTGTCCTGTTGTGCTGTTGCCTTTTGCTTCACCTTTCTCATATTTTGGACAAATGTGCTTATTTACATATATATCGTCTACTCTCTTGAAAATCATATTTGAGCAGGTCCATCTTTTTCCCTATTCTGTTTTGTAGCCAGTAGCATAAACTTGTTTTATGCTTTGGAAATAGCTTCTTTTTTCATATCAAAGTCCTTTTTCTGGAATTGATTTGGAATGATCGCATAATCATTGTTTGTTTGAACTTTGTCCCAAACTTGATAATAGATTTGGATGCTTAAAGAGACTTGAGGGACTGGTTAAGCTCAGTGGTATTTTGGGGAGCCTTTGAGCTTTATAAAACATCTCAATAACTTCTAGCCACATGAATTTGTTCAGCTCATTGTACATTTTACGTTACTGTACACCTGTGTGCTTTAGCTGTGCTTTTTGGGAGGCCACCGGGGTATACTTTACAATTGCTTTATGCTGATGAACTTCTCAGTGAGAGATGGACAAGGTGGAGAAATGGCATGAAATTGTAGTTTCTTGAATTAAAAGGAAGCTGAAATTATTTGCAAACTTTATTGCAAAAGGCTTTCTTCAGTAGTTCAAACCTACATTTATGTCCAATTCCAGCTGTGGAGAAATAATAGGAGTTTTAAGGTGTTTCTTTGTATCTTACCATGCTGTGCCAGTGCAACTGTTCCTAATGCTTCTTGACCAACCTGTCAGTTTATAATATTGTTTAGCATCTTAACTCTTGTGAACTGACTTTTTACTTCAGTAACATGCTCATGTTTTAATTTTTTTTAAGTGTTTGGAGATGCAGATCTGAACCTAGTCATCCCATCTGCTCTATTTGCTGCTGTGGGAACAGCAGGTCAGAGGTGCACGACTGCTAGAAGGCTGGTGAGTAAATAAATGTGTATTGTCTGGTTTGGGTAGCTCTGAATTGTAACTTAATTACAAATTGCCTCAGAAAATGCCTAACAATTCCTAATATTGTGAAGAGCAACAAGTAATATTTGAAACACATTTTTGTTCTGTGAAAAATAAGTATGGTGAGAAAATAAGAATGTAGTTTCCTTCCAGTTTAATTCTAGCTCTAAATAGTATCTTTGTATGTATTTCTAAATGTGCTAAAAGCCAGGAAAATAGTACTTGGCATACTTCTGTATTTCTCTCTGTTTTCATTGCCAGAGCTTTGCTTGTGACTGCTACAAATTTTGGTGCAGGGCTTATATTTCAGCAAAGCAAAGGGGGTGTGTTGCCTATTTTGTTATTCTTAACCAATCATTTTCAACAAGTTTAATGGTGTTAGAGTGTCAGCCAGTGTCTGTATCGTCTTTCCAGAGGTGGGTTGATTGGGTAAATATTGGCCAGAATGGATGTGGGTTAATTGATTTGGGTGTACTGGAAGGGCAGTGATTCCTCAAACTGTAGCAATAAAATTTCTTGAATGTTTGTTCTAGAACGCTAAACTGAAATGTTTACAGAACACATTAATAACACTGATATGAGATGGGGTAAAATGAAAACAGATTTTTGTTCCTTGGCTTGTTTTAAATCTTCATGGTGAAGGTTTTATATCTTAATTTTCTGGTGTTGGTGCTGTTTGGAGGCCTTGGCCTCTGCCTCTTTTTAACTTTGGGATTTGCTGAATATGAACAACACTATTTCCATTCTTCATTCAACCCCTGTCAAAGTGCAGTAGTACTTCAGGAACAGTTACGTAGGCTGTGCTGTCTTACAACTTTCTTACCACATTTTAGTTTCTCCATGAAAGCATCCATGATGAGGTGGTGGCAAAGCTTGCCAAGGCCTATGCTCAGGTCCGCATCGGTGATCCATGGGATTGTAAGTAGCTATTTCCAGCTCATGGGTTTAGGAAACAAGTTGCTGTTTTAAATCCTGAAGGGATTATAGATCCAAACTATCTAATTGTGGCAATTTACCAGGGGGTGGAAATAGCTGGTTTCATTTAGAATAAAAACTCTGAAAGGGAGATGAAGAATCTGGTTAATACTGCTCATCCTGGACAGATTAAACAGTTAGTCCCAAGGTGATAGGAATATTTGCGAGCATATACGGTTTTGCTGAAAGTATGCTTCTGAATCTCTTCTTTTTAGCTGACACTCTGTATGGGCCTCTTCATTCCAAAGAAGCAGTGAAAATGTTCCTTGATGCAGTAGAACAAGCAAAACAACAGGGTGGCTCTGTGGTCTATGGTGGAAAGGTGACTTAACTTTTATTTTCCCTGCTACATTTTGTGCTCTAGGAAAGAAATACAGTAATAAGATGGCTTAGGCCAAGCTTGTACCTCAGTTTGTCTTGTCAGCCACTACAGGACATTAGTTTAGTCAGACTGAGAATGTTTGAATTGGAATCCTGTCTTCAGGGTAAAGGCAGTTCTACCAGGAAGCTACTTTCTCCTCCAATAAATGGTTAAGAGCTTTTGGCTCTTTCTTACACCACTCCCCAGTTGCAAGTGATAATGAAAATGAAAACAGCAATGTAAATGGTGAATGTCAAACATGTAACAAAGGAAAACTGCAGTTCTGTCACTTACAATATCAAACTCGAGGAAATACAAGAGATTCAAGACAACCACTTGTACATCTTCATCATATGGGATGTTTAATTCTCATTGACATATCGTTCTTGGACTTTTTGTCTTTCATTGGCAACTTCTTTATACCTTTAAAATTCTAGGTAGGTTACAAGTAGGAGAAAGGAAGTTTCAACTGCCAGACTTTACAGTTTGATTACATCCTTAGTAGACATGAGTTATGCTCCTATATTTTAAAGACTTAAATAAGTAAAGTATAAGTTACTCTGACTACCTGGCCTTCTGTTTCTGATTGCTCAACTGTAGTAGTCAGACCATGGTGGATTCCTTTCCTACACTAGTACCAAGCTGGATGCTGACTGGAACTTACTCAGCTATTTTTTATGTATTTTGAAGGTTATAAATCGCCCTGGAAACTATGTTGAACCAACCATTGTGACTGGCCTTCCTCATAATGCGTCCATTGTCCACACTGAGACATTTGCTCCCATATTGTATGTGCTGAAATTTAAGGTAAAATGACTGTGGGGACACAGGTGCCAAGGATGGTAACAGTGGAGTCACGAGAGAGATCTCAGACGTGTGTCATATCCATGCAATTGTCCCAGCACTTCAAGAAGTGGTAGCTCTTGTTCTGCACTGTGAGATAGCCACTGTTCACTCACTGTGTGGCTGCATTTATGTGAGGAGCACTGGAGTTAAGATGAGAACCTGTAGAAGAATGGGTTTCTATTGTTAGTGCTCATTGTTGGCATTGCTGGTATCTGTTCAAAAGCAGACTGTGTTTTGTGCGGCAGCGAGGGCGTCGCTGACGTGGTGCTTGTGTATTTGCCCAGTGCCGTTCTGTACATTTGCATTATGGCTGGGGTGTGTTGGGTTCTTCCTCACAGTGCTTCTTTGTAACTGCTTTGCTTTGGATAGCCATGGTTTAACCGTTTTGACACATGCTCCTTCTAGGAGGAAGAGGAGGTTTTTGCCTGGAATAATGAAGTGAAACAAGGTCTTTCCAGCAGTATCTTTACTAAGGATTTGGGAAGGATTTTCCGCTGGCTTGGGTATAATTTAAATTATTTTTATACTTTCCTGGGGCATAAGATCACAGTCTTGCATGTCTTTTGTAAACCTATGCATAATGTCAGTTGAGCATTTTATAGCCCTCATTTTAGGGAGGGAACCTCTCCTGATGCTAAGGAGGAATTGTGTCTTATCGTTGTTTGTAGGCCAAAGGGATCTGACTGTGGCATTGTGAATGTTAACATCCCAACCAGTGGAGCTGAGATTGGAGGTGCTTTTGGTATGTTACCTGTGCTTTTTTTGTGTCTCCTTTTTCAAGGTTTAATCAGTCCATTTAAATGACTAAATGTGTAGAAACCAATGAAGTTAATTTTGAATCATACTACTTTAGCAGAAAACCCATACTGACTAGAGGTAGTTGGATTTAAACTTTTAAAAATATCTGTCTTTGGTTTTTAAAAATTCCACGTGGTATTTCCTTCTCCCCCACCCCCATCAAAGGAATATAACTCAGAGTTATATTCTGGAGGTGTTTAAAGATAAGACCAGGTGGAAAACTGTTTAAAACAGTTTTAATTAAAACAATCTTGAACAATTTTGTGTATATTTGCAAGTTTATATAAGAGGTACGGTTTATAGCATTTTTGTGAGAAAGTCTTTAAATAAACTTTTTTACCGTTATTTCTTTTTTTGTATATACTTAAGGAAGTGAGGGGGTGGAAGAAGAAGTAGTGACCTTACCATATAAACACTGCAAGAACCAGCACATTCTTGTATTCTTGTCTCACATGAAGACAAAATGTTTTAAAACAAGGTCCTCTGGTGCCAGCATGATGTGACTTTGAACTCCAGGCAGATATTTTTTTGCATCAAGCATGAGGAGAGAGCTGGCTGTGTGTGTTGTGTGGGATGGTAATTTAGTTCAGATACACGACAAGGGCAAAGGAATAGTTTTTCCCGTGTATTTTTATAAAAATGTCTTACCTCCTGGAATTAGTCCAGATTCCCATGTCAAAAAATAGATTTTCATTTATAACATTTTTGCCACAGGTGGTGAAAAGCACACTGGTGGGGGAAGAGAATCTGGAAGTGATTCATGGAAACTTTATATGAGACGGTCTACTTGGTAAGACAGACCAAATAAACTTAAATTACAGATGAACCTCCAAAAGTAAAAAATACATGAATCCTTGACTAGAAGGCTACTATCTTTACTGAATGTGAGATAATCATCTCTGAGTGTAATTGCCTTTTCTTCACATTCATAGTAGAAGAAGATTTGAAGGGTTTTTATAAAGATCTTTTCTTAACTTTGCAAAGGAAAAAGTAAGGCAGTTTTGGGGTTTTCCCCACCTTTTCCTTGATTTTAAGCTCATCTGAAAAATTACTGAAACTTGTCAGGGAATACACTAAGTTGCTTCTACAGTGAGGGGACCGTGAGGGCACCACTATTGCCTCTGCTAGGTGATTGAGCTGTATTGGTTATCTATTCACAGATCTGACAGCCCATAGTGGATGACCACTAATATTCTCTGCTGACTGCCATAGCCTTTACCTGTGCTGTCTTTGCTTTCCAAGAAAAGGCTTAGGAACATGAGAAATCCCACCTTGATTTTTCTATCTGGACGTTCTCCTAGTAAGAGATCAAATAGATAAAGAGGAATAAGGTTCTCCATAAAGGAAGAGATAATGGAAAAATATGGTATTTCCCTGTACGTGGTTACTATATTGAAAACTGGAGTAAAGTTAGTTCATAATTTTAAGCAGGCAAACTGCTTTAGAGAAGTCTTTTGTTTAGATGTGACAGGAATCAGAAGCTTGTACATAGGAAGTGAACCGCATTATCTGTCTCAGTGATTAAGTCTGGTCTCTGAATTCTTGTTTCTCTTTCAGTACAATCAACTACAGCAAAGATTTGCCTTTGGCTCAAGGAATCAAGTTTCAGTAACAACCTTACGAATGGCTGTGCTATGAACCGTCCTAGCATTTCAGAATCAAGCAGCTCCTAAGCATCATGGGGATAAAAATTAATTATATGAAACCAATTCTGTAAGAAAATCAGCTACTCTTAAATTGCTTCGCTTTCTATGTATGTATTTACTAATTTAGTCTTCAAATGAGAAGTATGTGGTCTTTGGGAAGAAGGGAGGGTGACTAAAACTCACATCCTTGGATTCTGGTGGCCTGGATAACCTGTTGCCTTAACACTGTTTTTCAGTACCAACACTGCCTCTATCCCCTCCCCACCTTTTGCTAATATTTCCAGCTATGAGGTCTGTGTTTCAAACTGTGTGCCAAGTTTCCTGCAGGTAACTGGTGCTGTGGGGATATTTGGGCTGCAGTACAGGGCTATTTTTCAACGCATAAATAAAGGTACATTTTGTGAGATATCGTGGGCTTCTCATTTGTTTTATTCACTGTTTTTGAGCAGGAACATTCAGCGGACTGTCGATTTTCACGCACTGAGCTGCTAGTTGGGAGAAGAATCACTGGGCTAAAAGCACTGCTTTAGTTTTCCTGCCTCTCCTTCAGAAAGGAGATTTTGACCACACATGTTGGGAGGCAGAGGTCCACTGTAGTGTCTTGGAATTGCCTTTTATCACTTGAAGGGATTTCAGCCAATTCAGGTTGTCACAGCTCTTGTGATACCCTACAGCCAAATCAGCTGGAGATGAGAACTGGAGATGCAGTCAGAGGAAATACTTTCCCAGGGAAAGGCACATTGTTTACTTGCATTTCACCTCAAATGAGAATTTCTTCAGGCCACTGGAGATTACAGGCAACAACGGCTCATTTAGGAGCCTTGCTCAGGACGCAGGATGAGAAAAGACACAGTGCTACTAGACTGATTTTAGCTTTCCACAGAGGAACTTCTGAGGTTCTTAATATATTGATTTTGGGCATTTCTTTTCTTCTCAATGTCATATACCAAATTTCCACAATCTCTGAACATGGCAGAACTGTTCATTATGTGCTAAGATTCTAGGAGCCTGATTTGACTGTTGATTTATTTTTATAATGTTTTAATAGCAGTGCCATACAAACTGGGTTGAAATTCCACTATACCACACTGTTGGTTTCCTTTTGGATTTGTTTCTAATTTTAAAATACATAGTGTTTAGAATTTTACATCTGTTTTATAGAAGGTATTTTGGGTGTCACGTTCCGTAGATCATAATTTAGGCAGCCAAAGCTTTTTTCCTACTGAATCTCTTACCTGCTAGGTGTATTCTCTCCTCTAGTTCTTTGTTTGTCCGTTTCATTAAAGAGTGTTGTATGTTAGCACACAGAATGAACTGACATACCCTAAGCAGACAGATAGTCACTAGCAGATAGGGCAAAGAAACAATTCAATTCTGAAATTTAACTGTTTGAATAGCAAATAGCACTAGTTTGTAGAAACTACTCTTTAATGCTGTTCCGTGGCACTGAGTGTTACTATGAAACCCTTAACAATGAAAATTAAGTTCAGGAATTCTCTTTTCTTGCTGTTTATTTTAGTTTTTGGATAGCCTCGTGTCACATCTGTTTTTTCTTGAAAATAGAAGCTCTTTGTAAAATACTCTTTTATAGTAAAATAATTTCACAAGTCCAGTTTAATTTACAGGAATAAGGTTGATTTACAGGAATAAGGTTGTTTCTACCATCTGGCTTTAGATACGGGAACTCAGTGAATGGAACAAAACTGGTATGGCAAGTGATGTTTGACTGGTCTTCAAATCCTTATCTGAGAACTAATATGAATGGAATAAATGCACAAATGTGATCAGGAGGTGACTGTGTAGCAAACATGCTAAACATTTGAAGGTTAACTTGACATCTTGATGCATAATTCGTTCTTCAATAGAAACTTTTGGGTAGCCTTTCAGAGGACTCAGCATGAAGTACTTGTGTCACTACTGTGTGTTATGAGTGAGTGGGTTAGATCCACATTATGTAGGCAGAGAATGGGCTCTCTGTAAGTAGGTTACAAATTCAGCCCCACTTTTGCTGAGTATGGGAATTAGTATTCCAAATATCTGTTATCTGCATTGTCAGTGGGCTGCTAGTGTGGCATCAGAGCAGGTAATCATAATGCTGCTTCTCTCTCTGGACAGCTTTGAATTCCTTACAGGTGGAGCTGAACAATCCTACCATAACTGGCTTGCTGAGTGACTTCCAGTGAAGTGGCTCTGGGAAGAGTGATTTTAAAGACTGCTGCAGATTTTAATATGTTCTGGCAAGGATTTAGGTTCCTGTAAGTAGTTATGATTATGATGAAGTATTAAACTAAGGAGGTCTAAAGGTACTATAAGCATCCATTTTCTCAATTTCTGCTTTAATTTGGAAAGTCCACTCAGGGGATTGTAAACTGCATTAGCTGTCAATGGGTTATCTCACCCAAGGAAAGCAATTTTGAGAATTCATAAAATGTGTCTCGGAGCTACTGGTATGTGCAACATAATGGAACTTGCAGTTTTAATACAAATTCTATCAGCGTCTTCCACTGTTGCATAAACTTAATTACCACTGAGTGTGTAACACCAGTGAATAACAAGTGTTAAATGACACGTGATCAATAATTCATTTGTTAGCACAGTATTGCTTACTGTGAAATGACCTTGATGGGAACAGTCTTGCAAGTAACTTCTCTTCTTTTTGCCATGTTATTACCGGAAGAAAAATGAGAATTCTACTAATATTTTTGCTGATAAACAGAGAAATTGCTTTTTTAATGAATTGTGAGAATGTGAGCTTCAGGCTGCCTCTCTTCTATCTTACTGTGTCCTGTCACAGCTTCTTCTTGCAGAGTTGATGATTTTCAGGAACCAAGAAAACTACGTGCCAGTAGTAGGTCTCAGCTTGGGATTTTTCAAAAAGTGATCCCGCAGTGCTGAATTTAAAACAACTGGGAAATCATCCACCATTTTATTTTAGCAGTAACACACCAGGCCATTCATGTTATATCACGTTCTTGCCGTGTTTCCGTCATTCTGTTTGTTGTTGCTGGATGAGTTCAGAACCACATGGCTGCCAGAACCCTTAATTTGTGGCAGCTATGTTTCTGTATGAAAAATCATGTGTTTAGGTGCTGCGTTCAAGTTTCGTTCGGTGTACTAATGCGTTTGTCTCTCCACATTAAGCTCATTAGTAACTATTTGGAAAAGTGTAAATTACAGGAGACTTCTGTGCCTCTATGTTCTTCTGTATCACTGCCTATTTTGTCCTGCACTAAGGTGTTGGTCATGCACTGCACAAGTGTATCCTCTTATTTTCCTAGATGGAAGCAGAAAAAAGAAATTAAGGCTTACATTATAGGGGTCAAATGACTTAATCACACAGAATCAAATCCTTGAGTAAAAACAGTGGCTTTGTAAGGATTTTTTTTAGTGTCTTCTCTTTGGTATTAATCAGCAAGCTGTGCTGTCATGTGGTACATGCTTGGTGTTTGAAAACTAATGGATTAATTGCATTCAGTGTGCAAACGTGCTGCCACTGAAGTGCTGCTTGCAGTGAGAAGTGTCTTGTCTCATTGTCAACATTTTGAACATGGTTGCCCTGCGTTTAGCTGGTACAAAGGTAAATACTGGTTAGCAGTCTTTCATTTCTGCTAAATTATTGGCACTGATTTTCCATACAGCTCATTAGTTTCCTCCAAATAACAGGAAAATTTATGTGCATTTTGGGACGGGGACGTACTCAGCAGAGCATAGCAAAGCCTTCTTAAAAACCTTTGTGTTCCTCCCGGTGTCGCTGTTGGTCAGGCTAAAGCCTGCCCAAGGGCAGCCTTTGCATTTGCTAGCCAGCTGTGTAGAACACAGACCTCTTTGTCTGAACATTTTTTATGTTCCAGTACATCTGGGACTGCTGCCTCTGAGCTAGTAATTAAATACACTCTATTCTGCAAAAGCCTCAGTTGATTAGTGCAATTGTTATATAAAACATTAACTCCAAAAGCCAAAGGTTGAAAATAAGAGTGTTTCAGCCAGGAAAAACAAATGGTTTAATACATACTTAACCCAGTATGCTGCTGTTCTCTGGCATTATAGCTCTTTTCCTGCAGCCTGATTTCAAGGTGGACTTATGAGGAGCAAACAGCTCAAGTCAGATACCTGAATTGCAGAGGAAGGCACATCCTTTCGTTACATTAAAGTCTGGAAAGCTGGCAGTGGGTGGCAACTGTGTTTCATGCTTCCCTGACACTCTCCTTTCAGGTGTCCCAAACCTCCTGAGCTGTGATAATGAAGTTAACATCAACTTCTAGCTTACTGAGCAGAGTGTTACAGAGGTAGTGAAATGACTGTGTGCGAGTTTAAAAATGGGAGATTGAAGAGGAACAGGATAAATATAAGCTCTCTTGCTTCTAAGGATTTTTAGTTAATCCACAAACTGTTGCTAAGTGACTATTGTCTCCTGTCTTCTGTGGATTTTGTGAGGCTCCTCATTCACTGGCCTGTGATTTAGACTGACCTATAATACAAGCTCAGTCCAATGTGGCAGCTGTACTAGAAACATACCTAGAAAGTGTAGCACATACCTCTTCTTTGAGTTGTATTTTGTCTAACTACATTTTCTACCACAATTGCTGATATTTTTATTAACACACTGACCACAAGAAGTGTGCAGGATTTCTGTAGAATCCCAGGATATAAATCTTCTAGCTCCTATGTGACTGTATTCACTTACAACTGTACTTGCTCATGATTATGTGTTTGAGAGATGGGGGCTCTTTGCCACATTCCTCTTCTCAGTTTGACCTAGACAGCAGTTGATTTATGGTCTTGGTTTAAAGAAGAGCAAATAGCAGAATGAGATTGTGGTGGCGTTTCATGAAACAGTGTAAGTCGAACTATACTCTGAAGCTTTGCTGTTGCAGTAAATCCTTGTAGGCTAAAAAACCAGTGTGAGGACTTCAGTTTGGCTTAACACTGGCTGCAGTGACTCTGTTTTGCCTGCTTGTTTTCTTCCCATATTTTTTGGTTAGCTGTTTTACTATTTAACAATATTTTTTCCTCTGCCAATTTAAAGCTGAAGTGACTCCCTGCAAAGTCTGAAAAGCACCTTAATTTTGCTGCAGAATGTGTTGGAAGGCAGCAACCTGTTGCTGGCTGCAGAAAATGAAAGGGCCTTGAAAGCGAGGATGAGGAATTCAAAATCACCAAAAAAGATGATGAGATGCTGATGATGGGGAAGCCAGTGTGAAAGGCACAGGCAGGATTGTAGATAGATAGGACCCAGTACCAGGATTTTAACTGCTGGATATTACTCTAGAAATGCTGGGGAAGATCAGACTGTTGCAAGTGGGAGGTGGGGCAGAGTGCACAAAATAGGATAAATTGAATATATAAAAGGATAAGAGGATTACTGTGTGAGGAAAATACAGGGAAAGGAGCCAGATGTAGTTTAAGCTAACACATGAGTTTGCATTTATGGCAGATGAGGCATAGATAAGACATATTCACTAGGGTACCGTATCATCCCAAACCTCTAAATCTGTTCAGAATTCATAGATTGGAGCATGAATCTAACAGGCTTTCAAAACTATCTATTGTGATAAAGGAAAAAAACCCAACAACAACACAAAGGAAGGCATTTCAGAACAGAAGATGTTCTTGTTTTAATGGTTATGTTCCTCTTAATGTTTTCTTTGCTGTAAAAATTGTCCCAATGTAATGAAGCATGTTTTGTGAAAAAAAGCCCCAAGACAAAATACCACACCAGTCTCTTTGTTCTGTGTTTTTAAAAATCATCATGTTGCAAACCATGCATTTCAAATCTCTGTGATATTTATGTCAGCCATTGTTTGTCTAAGTACTCTGGCTTGCGTGCTGATCATATCATTTTCTCTTCCGGCTGTTCACTGCCTTCTTCTTTCTGAACAACAAATACTGAAAGTTCACAGAAAGGCTAACCTTTCCTTGCACTTAGCCTGTGTTATTCCATGTTGTGTTATTCCTATGGGAAACAGTATACTTTGCACAATTCTTTTTTGAGTTCTTCACACCACAAATTTCCCAATTAAGTGAGAAGCTTGTAATTCCTCAGAGTCTTAGTGTGTTTCTTTGGGGTTTTTTTGAAACTGGGATATGCAAAAGACAAATGATTTGCTTGGTTTTCAATGCCTTTCAGCTACTCAGAAAACGTACTTTGAATTCTATATTTAAGCTGCTAAGAAAACTTCTTCTGCAGTGTGGGTAAAACATGGAAGTCATGGTCTTTCCTGATTTCCCTACCAGAAGTCAGACCAAGTTCTGTCGAAGAATTATAGCAGATATTATCCAAGTTAAAACAATTAATTTCCCCCTAAATACCTGTAGACCAACATAACAGTATCTATAGCATCTCCATGACCTTGTTATTTTTTTAAATTGTTTATCTGTTTCATCATTCTGTAGCTTCTCATTCCTTGGTACTGAGGGATTAGTCAACTTTTGTTATGGTTCAGTAAATCATGAGAGCAGAGCCAAAAATATCTGTGCTCTTTCGCCTTAATTCTGTACTGGTCTGTACTGATTTTGCACTGTTTCTGTTTGTATAATTCTGTCTAATTACTCTAGATTTGTATTTGCTGGGGATGGAGAATCTGGATCTATCGGGCCACTTAACTAAGACTCAAGGTATTAAGTTTTGCTTTCTTCCACCAAGGCAAGATGAATACAGTGAGTGCAGCCAACACAGAAAAACCTGGTTCTTCCCAATCTGCTCAGAACATTTCCTTCACAGCCCTTTCCCAGGAGAGTGCGTGCAAAAAGCTGTATTTTTCTCCAATATGCTTTTCTGCTGTTCTATTCGTCCAAGAGAAAAGCTGTGTGTGCCTTCCTGCTGCCCTTCCTGCCTCGCTGTGGAAGCCTACACCCACCCAGCTGGGGTTCCCTCCCAGCTTCTCATCAGCAGGGCTGACTGCCAGGGCTCAGAGGTACCAAATAAAGGCCTCACACTGCATGAGCCACAAATGTGATGGCTCGGCTGCAGCATATCCTGACTGCAGGGTGAGAGCAATCCATGGGCATCTTGGGCTGAGAGAGGTCTGCTCCTGTCTGCAAGATTTTTAGAGGAATTATTATTGTTCCACAGCCACACAGTGTGGTGACAGATTTCAATAGGAAGAGAGTTCCTTTGCACAGATGTGGTCAGAGCATTACAAAGTAAGATTTTGGCTTCTGCATCCAATCAAAGAGGCTGAGTAGGATTTTGGTCAAACTGTTGCCTCATCCTGTTTCCCACACAGGGCATGTGCTGCCCTCTGAGGCAATGCTGTTCTCTCTGTTGCCCACCAAGAAGTCTGCATCAGTTTCTGTCCTGAAGCATTTGTCAGCCTGATTGGGTAACTCTTCTCTGAGCCAGGGCAGGGAATGTAACAAAATCTAGTTGTAACTGTCTTCTTTTATGTCCAGGGATGTGTATGATGGTCCTATCCAATCTTGGCCTTGAACATAGGAAAGTGCTGCTAGAAGGGAAATAGACAAAGCAGCATTTTTCACATCTACCCTTATGATGTGTGTTATTACCCCAGACTCTCATCATTTTCAGTTCCACATTCCTCCACCAAACTGATGACTCAGATGCTCTAATCTGTTTGGCAAAGCTGATGCAGCAAAGGTGATGCAACACACCTTTGGAATTTGGACTTTGAACAAAATAACCCCAGCTGATTTTCCCGGAAGCAAATTAGGGATACTCCAGCACACGTTTACTGGTATGGATGGGAAGCAGCAGCACATGACCAGGAAGGTGGTGATGGTAGGGTGGCAGTAATACTGGTCTTTAAGGAAAGCAGCTGCTGGCAGGTTGGACAACTGTCACTTCACTTAAGTGCTTAATGGCAGAGGGGATGGCCTAGTGCATGTATCTGAAGTGACTCAGGCAGATGAATGACTAAAACCTTAAGGATCAGGCAGTGCTGATTTCTTTAATTTTTAATCTCAGGAAAGACACCAGAGTTGTGTAGAAGCCTGACTTACTGCTGCTGACAGATCTGGTCCGTTGTCTGTGCCGGTGGCTCCCTGGGGAAGCACAGAGGTACAGGGCAGGTGTGCAGAGAACTTGGCTTAGAGTATTCTTGCAGCTTCCAACGTTGCTTCACTTTACATGGAATACAATTACAGTAACAATAGAGGAAAAAATGAGTAATGTCAGCAAAGCTCCTAAAGCATTATTTCAAGCATTGCTCAACATGCCTGCATTTGGTATTTGGCTGTTTTCCAGACTCTTATCCATACCTGGTGGAAAATTAACTGGTTTTGGATGGATTACTATTTAGAAGGTCAGCTTTTGGATCCAGGCTACGTCAGGTAGAACAAGATGGGAAATGGAGGCAGAGGACAGTCTAAAAGCAGAAGGAGGGAGTAGCTAAATACTGGAGCTCTCAATATTCAGCTACAAGCAGTCTCATTTCCTTAGTCCTAAACCTAACACAAACCTTGTGCTTTCTTATTTCAGTTAGACCCCAACCCACAAACTGCTTTTGTGGTAGCAGTTACTGTGATGGTCAAAGACTGATGGCAGAATCAGAAATGGATTAAGAGACTTGGAAGAGAAGTGTGGAAGATGTGTTCACACAATCAAGAACTTTGTCTTTGACACAGCATTCTTCCTTATAGCCATTAGTATTGATCAGAGTCTTTAGAAGTGTGACCATATCCAAGCCAGCTAATGTCGATTATATTGTTTTCTTCACGTGTGCTGTCAGTGGCGTCACTTAAAACAGTTTTTGGGAAAAACATAGAGGGACTTCTCTTCCTGCAAGTATCATAAGCCAGTGTCAAGGCATTTATGTTTCATGATTCATTTGTGAAAGAAGGTTTGTGGTTCATTACATACGTAGTGGAAATAGCTGTTAGTACAAGCTGACTTTCTTCCCACCTTGCCCTTGCTCTGGAATGAGGCCATGTGTGCACATTGCCATGATAGCAGGCTCTAAGTGTGGGAAGAATTCAGAGCTATTTTTTGCCCTGCATGCCAGATCCAGCATGTAAGGTTATAATTAAGTTACTCATTACCTTTTCTTCTTGGAGGGAGCCTTTATCCATCTATCTGTAGATAGTGTGAAGAGCTGATTTTTAATTTTGTACTTGACAGCACATCGGAATGATTTTCCTTTAAGCTCCTGCTAAGCGCTGCTAAAATGCCTCGTCAGTGGAAAATTACCTTATCAATACCATTAAGTGAAAACAGCAGTCGAAGAGGCCTTTATTGTACAGTCCAAACTACCTCCATTTCCAAAGACTATCAAATCCTTGTTGTGAAGCTTAATGTAGAATGTCACAGCTCCACAACAGGATGCAGCTACTTCATCATTATGACTTGAGCTTGCTGTTTATGTAAAGCTGGGGAAAGGTATGCTTTCAAATTTAAGAGCATAATGAACTTTAGAGCAGTTTCCAAAGGAACTAGTACAGAAACTGGCAAGATAAGAAGGTCACATAGACAGTAAAATACACTGGCAGAAGCTCTAGGCACAATGGACAAAAGTTAAAAAAAACATCGGGGGCAGAGCTATCGAGACTTGAATGCACAGAGGCTGGCAGCTAGTGTGAGCCTAGTCCATATGAAATGTAGGTGGAGGGCAATCATTTCTACGGCAACTCTCTTCAAGAACTAATTTCCAAGTTTTTGGCACAGGTGTTTACTTAGTGAACAGACATCCCACTCAGGGATGGACTTTTTGGCACAAATACTGCCCATTCTGGGGAAAATAGGTAAAGTGATTCAAGCAAAGAATTTGTAACTTCAGTAAGGGATAGCTGGAATATTCTTGTACATTTCATAAATGAAACACAGTCTTGTGAAAGGCTCTGCTGACATACCTTGAATTCCTGCTCAAAGTCTGCTTGCTAAGATGCTGCATCCTGACCCCTTGTTTGTAGATTATAATAGATATGAACTAGGTACAGGAGAAAGACAAAACCTTCTGATTATCATACTAACCCCACTAGTATCTTCTCAGAGCTCACTTCTAATCAATTCCTTCTTGGGACCATCCCTTTTGAGGGTACTACCAATAGCAGGTGTAGTCAAGGTCTTACAAACACTAGACATAGGCCTTGTCACCCAAATAATTTGAGATTTAATCCAAGATGATTAGGCACAGCCTCACTGGCCAGTTTGACTAAATGGAAACTTGAGGGTCAGTAGGTGCCACCACAAAGCAAAACAGAAGGTCTGAAACAACAACTGTGTAAGTGAAATGCCTGTATTTTGGACAGGAATAGTGATAGGCATCATAACATTCCACGAAGCTCGGGGAATAAACTCTCCCAAGTGCTGTGGAGTTAGTGTAGATTGTACATTGTTTTATTGTTTGCATTTGACTGATATTCTGTTAAAATCCAGGATGGTTTGTGATAAACAGGGAGTAACTTCAGAGACAACTAAATGAAATTTACTGACATATATTTTGCTGTGGCAGTTCAGTGAACAACAGGATATTATGAGGCTCTACATTCATAAAAAGATATTACACCAATTTTAAAACCCAAGAAAGCAAAAAACTCATCCCTTTTGTAAAGTCTCATTACATGGAACCATGTTTAGCAGAACGCTCTACTGGGTTCAAACCATAAACCTAGAAGTGTCAACTGAGATGAGTCAATTTTCCCTCTTGAGCAAATTTGCCTGTCAGACTCAGATAGTCTCACCAGGCAAACTGAAAATCAGGTGCTGGTAAAAACCTTTCAAATGACATTATTCCTCTGGTGTTTATAGAAACATACACACAGGCACTGAACACAAAAGGAACTGTTTGCTCAGTGTAACTGCTCAGTTTTCTGTCTAAATAGCCAGCTTTTTCTGATCATTACTGCATGTCACACCTGCTCTGTAAATGCAAAATCTCCTACAGATTTGGGAATAACACCTCACTAGCAGTTGCAGCTGAACCAGCTGACCAATAGGCTGCAAAGGCCTGGATAACACCAGCCTGGAGATTTCTTTAGCATTTGTCAACTGACTATGAGGTGGAAACATGGAAATGAAAGTGCAGGTGTAGCAGGAAGCAGAAAGCATTACCACACACCTGTATGAAGGTTCACGTGACAGCAGTTAAAAGTAATAAATTCAGACATGCTCAGACAAAAACACATAGTTTGTCTTTCCTGCAAATGCTACTGGGAGTTACTACCTTTGATATTCTCCTGAGAGGGAGCCATCAGCAGACCATACTTTCTGCCTGGAGTGCTAGCTGCATCCTTCACACCAGCAGTACCATAAACTTGATACCTTGACAGAAAACTACTTCAACAACCTCTCAAGCCAAACAGCCAATACAAACCCTCATTACTTTTTTCACTAACTGCAACAAGGGAAAACACAAGAGAGGTGCCTCTCTTGCCTTCTGCCTGCAAACTCAAAAGCATCTCCCCAGAACCTGGCACTAGTACTGGGTCCTGCATGGCTGGTAGAACTCCGCTGTTTTTCTAGCCTCTGTGCTGTGAAGGACGACATGAAGACAAAACTGGAAAAACAAACACACAAGAAATTTTAAAACTGGCTTTTTAAACAGATTCCTACACAGCCTATGCAGCAAACGATGAACGTTACTAAGAGCGTGTGCTAGGAATTCTGTGTGCATTTCTGACTTCCCTAAAGTCACAACACATCTTTCCCACCTATTTCTGCAAATTTGCACTTTCACCAAAAGGCAAACCCCCTCCTCATAGGCGTTGTATGCACTACCTACCACAGATGCAGGGAGAAGCCTCCCTGCTCTTTAACAGACTCCCACCAGTGGGGGAAGCTGTTTTCCTTGCTTATCCCCGCTGCTGGTACTTCCCTACCAAACATAGCTGGGGCAAACCCCCTCCTGTCCAGCTGCAAGCTTGAGTCACAGGATTTAAATCATTCCACTCACTTCTAAGCTTTGTCCACACGGGGCCTTGCAGCGCTGCCTGAAGTACCTCAGTGCTACGCACTGCCCACTATGCACCCGAACAGTGTGACATCCTTGAGACATCCTCCTCCTCCCTCTAGGAAAAGGGGGAGCGAGGGTAGCACCTGAGGGGCAGGGAAAAGGTCACACTGAACTGCGCCAGTGCGCTCAGGTGGCCGCTGTGTCACGAGACAGTCCCTTTTCTGGAGCGTAGTTCACTTTCCTGGGTTGGAAGGACACTGTTACACCTTTGTCCAGACCCGCCTCCCCTGGCATGCTGCTACAGCAGGCTAAAGGGCACACATCCACCTCTGACTGCTCATTCCATCCAGTAATTATTTTGTTCCTGTATCGCTAATGATAAGGGCTTAGCCTGCCTGATTTACATAAGGCACATATCAAATATTATCTCTCTCCTTGTTCTCCTATAGAAAAGCACAGACTTGACAATGTAATATAAGTAAAAGGCTAACTCAGTTCAGCTGCTGGATATAACCAAGTTTTCTTGTAGTTCCTTTGATAAAAGTGACTCGTGGCATCAATTTTGCAACCGCAGAGCTAGAGACTTCTGATACAGAACTAAAGGGAGGGAAGAAGAGAAAGTAGGGGACAAAACATTACATAAGCTGTGCAACTGTAGAAGAAAGTAGGGAAAACAATGGAGAAAGAATTAAAAAATAACTTACTTCAACAGTTTTCTTGTGAAGCTGAGTTTTCCAATAAAGTCATGATAGCTGAGGAAGCAAAGGCAGACTTCAGTAGGGAGAACAGTCAGATCTCAAGTATTTCTTTCATATCGTGCTCAGGTGGAATCTTGAGCCGGGCAGGCACGTTAGAGCACACAGGGCACTCTAAACTGCCTCAACATTCTAATACTTATCCAATATCCTCCAAGGAGGAAACTTGAGAAACTTGGGGAACTTGAGAGAACTATTAACATGTCCTCAAGACTCTGGGGGCCAAATCTGCTTGTACTGTTGTCAGTGAGGTCTGGGAAGAAGTCACACACAACCAAGTAAGAGGAAGGACTGCAGCAGGATGTAGTTCCTAACCCCTTGTGTTGGGTGAGGGGTTTTGCACAAACTGCACTGTGAGGTATAAGCCTCATGAATATCACATTTGACCAAAAATGATGGATGGACTTGGGTTCATCCAAATTATAGTATAGAGTCACTTGTTTTAAAAAAGTTTATTTAAACAAAGTAGGTACATTTCACAGAAATGGTTATAAAATGCATAGCATATTATAAACAATACTGTTACTTTACAGATAGTAGTTGTTATTATCCTAAATATTGCTTTTTAAAAACTAATGAGCCTGCTTGGTGAATCAGAAAGCTAAAAATCCCCATCTTAGGCAGTCTGGAAAAAACCAGTAAGTGATATAACAAAGCAGGTGTCCACCTTTTCATTCACTCTGCTGACTGTTGGTGTTGCTGCACCATTAATGTGCCAGTTCTTATTATGTGGAAATATCCAGTCCCTGCACTCACATACCAAGACTAGATTTCCATTAACTGGACTACAAATTGCACTTGCTCAGCCAACCAAAACCCCATGCAACTCCAAGGAAAGCTGACTGAGGGTCTTCACGCTGATTACCTTAAAGGACAGAGACCATATGAGTGGACAGAAAACGAGCAGTTTTTCTAAGTTGTGCAGGTGTGTCACACCCATATTGCTATTCATAAGCAACTCGATATTTTAAGTTGGCAAGTCCATACAGATTTCAGGCTTGACTTCAATGGAACCCGAACGCCCAGCAGAAACAGACCTTACCCTCAGTGGTCATACAGTGTCACAGAAAGTGGGATTGAGCCTTTTTACAGCGCTGGAGAACTGAGCAGACCTCAAGCATTCATGATTGCATACCGAAACACAGAGGTGTCTGTTTCCTTATCTTTGGGATGTCAGGGTGCAGAGAAGTGAGTAAAAATGAAGAGCACAGCACCAATCCATAATCATAACTAAAACAGATACCTGCTCATTCACACAACACTTCAGTACATGAATCATGACTGACATTCTTCACAATTACATTTGTATGACAACAGGCATAAAGTAAATCTTGAGGTAAAAGGATATGCACCAGGTTTGCACTGGTGTAAGCAAATCTAGAATCAAGCAAGCTATAAAATACATTAATTCACACACAATAGAAAAAGAAAAATCCCCGCGTTTTTAAAACATAGATACATGTAGATCAAACCATATATGTTTTCAAAACATACAGATACATGCTGAAGAATAAATTGACTTTTTTCATGATGACATGAGCTTTACAGTAGTTTAAGCTTGGCTTGGACTGAAAATAAAGAAGCTTGAACTCTGGCCAGCAGAGCTCCTTTGGAACGGTGTGTCAAGACAGAAGAATGAGGTCTGAAGCAGTCCAAGAACACTGATGTTTCATTCACCATCTTCAAGTAGTTTTTGTAAGTTGTTCTGTATCTTAGAAAAAGAGAGGGAAAGAGTTGGGAGGCAAGAAGTGTTACACTGCATTTTAAATACAAAATAAAATCAGGACATACCCTTCAATTTACTCTATGTGCATGTTAATTCTGTCACACCTTTTCATACCAATGGTATTCCTGTTAAATGCTCCCCTTATATTAAGTGTAATGTAAGTCCATCAAATGGAACGCCTAGACAATCAACCAGCAGGACATCTATGCTTCATATGATGAGTATCCCCGAAATTTTCTCCTATAGACTGTCTCCTCCACTAGTTGTAAGAAAATAAGACAGAAATAAAAAACTAGAGCTAGAAGCAATGGGACAAGAAGCTGAATTATTTTCACCTTGATCAAAATCCAGTGAAAGCCTCAAACTTCCAAGTCACAGCTCTATGGCTAAAATGGATAATTCAAATAGTTTTGTAACAGCTTCAGCTGTGACGTGTGCACAGCAAAATACAGTCTTCTAGCCATCAGCAGACATGTCCCATTTACCAGATTTAGTGAACTGATTGTGGATTACCTTCCTTTAGTTACAATGAAAACAGTGTCAGCCACTTGCATCCCTGAGAATAATTTGAACAGACCTATTTTTACGCAGCCTATTTATCCACTTTTTGTCTCCTTGTCCTTAAAAGCAGAGAGGAGGGAATATAGTGGGTCACATCCCCAGACACACATGTTCTCAATATCTCAGCATCTTAAGTAACTTTTCAGCACTGGTTACAGGTTTAGTCAAAGCTACTTTGCTTTAATTTGAGAAGCCATTGTACTTCCTGTTCAAGGTAGGACTTTTTAGTCCTACCTCATGATTTCTATACCAGATGCACACCTTTCTCAAGAGGGGCATTTTGAGGAAAGGGAAACAGTAAGAAGCACCTAATTTTATAAGAGTCACTTAACACAGGAATTTCCTTTTAGCCTGCTAAGCTAGTGTATGGAAAGGAGTAATATTAGGCCACATTTTCTCTCCCAAAATTTAATGCTTTATCCTTTGATAGACGCGGTTCATTTTACCAAGCTGCTAAATACAATTAAAAGCCAAATTAGCAGAATTTTGCTAAACCATGGTAGTTCCTTGGCTCCAAGTATGAAGCACAACTTGTAAAAATCACAAGGTCACACTGAAAAAGTCATTGCAACATATTCGTGCACTAAACATTTTTTAACTGCAGAGTAATTTTTAGTTTTTAATCTAGATAATCTCAGTGCTCCCACTTACAGTGCTGTGGTCACAGGGCAAGCAAGGGGAGAGATGACAAGTTATACCAGAACTTTTATGCTACCTTTGCTGCTGCAGCCAGTTACCAGCACTTTTCACTAAGCCATATGAAACTGTTAAGCAACTGCAGTAACTTTGCTCAGAGAACAAAAGCTATTAGATTTCTAGCCACTGCTCATCTAGATTAGAACAGGATGTGGCAATATGCAGCTACAGGCAATACTGATTTAGCTTGTATGCAGAGCACTTCATCACCTTGAATATTTGGCAGATAAAGGTAAGTCTTTAAAGCTCCAATCCTGTAGACACTAAACGAAGAAAGCAAGACACTAAACAAAAAAAGCAAACCACTTAAGACTCTAATTCAGGACAGAAGGTCATTTCTCTGTGAACAGCTGAATGATTTAACCATCCAGCTGTCTATTACTGTCTCCAAGCAGAGACTATATAAGGGAGTGGGACAGTGCCTAGCCTTGCTGGCTGGCTGGCTTCCCACTCAAATGAGGTCTCCCATGAACCATCTTGCCAGCCTGTCCCAGACAGCCAGAAAGCAGTAACCTCTTAAATGACCTAATTTGGCTGAAGATTGTATCTGGTAACCATCTGGTAAGCATTTTTCCCTTGTATTCACACTGTTATTATCCAGAAAATACAAAGAGGTTAAGACAGCATTACTCTAGATTTCCATAGCCAAGAGGGTGAAGACGTGGGGGAAGAAACCCCTTTTCAGGGGAGGAAACCCCTTTTTGGCAGTATTTCTAAAACCCATGCCACATGTGTAAACAGTGATATTATATGCTCTTAGCTTTACGCTATTTGAGAAACTTGGTTTGGGGGAAAAAAGGTGTTGAAAGACCTTGGCACAGACTCCGTTTTAGAAACAGAGGCAAAATTATCCCATGTGACTAAAGTACATAGGAATTCAGGTAACTTTTGTTTTTGTTTCATTAGTGCTGTTGTCACGCTTGACCTGTGTACGTGTTCCCAACACACATTTCACCTACCCATTTCACCCATGTACTGGGTGCATTTGTCAAGGTTTGGGGGCAGGTGGGGCAAGGTGTGCAGGGGCAGCAGCTGCAGGCCAGGACCAGGGGCTGCCCTGTGCTGGACACAGCCATTCCAGCAGCATCCAGCAGACCCACCGCAAGGCACAGCTGAGCCCCAGCCACAACAATGGTGGAGCCTCTGGTAAAGGATTTTAGAAAGGGGAAAAAAACACCAAATAAGGAAATAAGGTCTGCATACCCACTCGTTTTGCATAGGTTTCCAGCTGAAGTCACCAAATACATTTAGCTTTCCAATCAGAGAATGGTAAAAAGCAAGGGTCAGGTATAGGGAATTACACAACTGGTGCAGCAGCATTTGTGTTACTGAAGTAAAACAGGCAGATTCCAGCCACTTTGTGTGAAGAAGCTGACTACATAAGAAAGCAAGCACCATTTTTCTTAACCAAAAACCCAAAGCTCCAATGAGAGCCTCAAACAGAAAAATTCATCAAATACCAAAAAAGCTTTAGTTCAAAATCCTTAGCCCCGATGGATTACAAAAAGGAAAAACAAAAGTTGAGATCACTACATAATGCAATAATCACTCCTGAAGTGTCTACTTCAGGGACACTTTTTCTGGTTATAAGCCTCAGCTCAAAATAAAACTTTTACACGTACCAATGTTTGTACTTGGGTCAATTTATAGTCCAAAAACTTTGGACTAAAAAACATTCCACCTTTTGGTATCACATATGGGGATAACTTGACACTTTTCAAGTGAAAGAGCAAAGAAGCACAGCAAGAAACTGACTGGTCTATCAGCATTTGCATTATATCATAGATGTTACCTTTTCCAATTTTCTAAGATTAGCAGTTAACTCATCACAAAGGGCATCAGCATTAATTTGCAGATGAGATCCCAGATCTTGGTGCACTTGATGTCTGTCAAATAGAATGAAGAAGTAAGTGAGACAGACTGAAAAAAAGAGGAAAACAGAACTGGATACACATGTAGATGGCAACAGAGTGGCAAAATTGTAACCTGTACTTGTTTACAGATAAAAGAGTGCAAAGTAACTTCTCGACTACATTTTTTACGTGATCTCGTTCTCCAGAAGCTTGGGTTTACAGCTATTTCCGCTGAGAAGTTCCGTAAGTTCTACATCCTGTGACTTGGAAGAAATCAGAAAGCCCAAGCCCTAGACACTGCAGAAGTGCACATTAGGTCTTCCTTCCTGTACCTTGTACTATTTGGGATCAGAGCAACAGAAACAGGACTTCCTTGTGGTAGTGTTTCTGAAGCGGGACATGGCATCCCGCTAATAAAAATATGCCAGAAGAGAGAAAAAGGCTTTTGGCATTGCCTACTGTGTGAGGCAGATTTACCCCACTTCTTCCATTTCTGTAAAATATAAATGCAAGGCTGCATAGGTAGAGCACCATTTCCTTCCTATCCCTTTTTTATGAAGAACCTAGCTCTGTATTCTGACAATGCATATAAGTCCTACTGCTTTCCACAGATGACAGCTGAGACCAGTTGGATCATAAACAGCACAGTCATTGTTGGATATGACCACAAGTGCAATGTCAGAGTGACCTGTTTTGTCATGGATGGGTAATCAAAGAAAGCTGAATTAAAAAGCACACTTATGTAAGAGCTTGCTAAATTTGAACCACTTTGCAAACAGTTCCACCATGCCCGAGTCAGCTCTGTCTTGAATTTTATTTTCCCCTCTCTTTTTTCATGTGGTGCTTCTCCAGCTTGTCAGCATTTCCACTCATGTTGCATGGGGCTGCAGGTTTTGCACTGAGTTTACAAATGACTTTTGAAGCCGTATTTTTCAGAGCGGCTCAGGAAAAAATCTGTTATAAGAAGGGGAGAAGAGTTAATGCAAAATCTAATGCTCAATAAACTGATTAGTATTCTCAGCAGTATCCAGTTTAACTTCCTTCCCTCCTAACACAAGTGCAGGGAGCCAATACAAATTATAGAGGCAAAACATACATACCTCTGCACTGCCTCTCTATTTAATGTTTGCATATTTTCTATCTGTGCAATGTGGAGACAAAAAAACAACATCCAAAGAAACAAAAAAACTAACTACAGAGGCAGATGACAGCCATGACTCCAGTTACAGAAAGGAATTATTTATGTAACTATGGTCCCTTTCCCTATTTCCTCTTCAAAGAGACAGACACCTGTCCCATGGTGTGTTTGGATTTTGTTTTGGTTTGGTTTTGTCGTGTAGGGTTTTTTATTTTACAAAGACAGGATATCAGTTTCTAAATGGTATACAGACAACACAAAGCTTTATACAAGCAAGACAAATGTATTAGCTCAGAGCATGAACTATGTTTCTAATTACATACTAATCAAATTACACTAAGACTGAAGACATGGAATCATTACTCTGGGAAAGGAATTTAAATCCCCAACATTTTACAGAGTTTATCTTACTCTTTAATATGTGAATCAAAGGCTGTCATGGACATAAGGCGTTCCTCCAGGACACTGATTTTGTATCTCATGTAGAAGGTAGAAAGTATTAATACACAAACACTGTAAGAGAGAAAAATAAAGTGTATCAGTTAAGGAAACTTTAGCAGTACTTGACAAATTTATTGTTAAAAGCCATATACATTGTTATTTGTACATGTTCAATAATAAAGGTATCATTCTTAGAAACATTTCAGGAATACCATCAGTGGCATCCAGACGGTTATGAAAATCTCAGACTTGAGTATGTGTTTGGTAAGTGACATGCAAAAGGAACCTGCAAGTACTTAAACACTTTCAACATTTTCTGAATCAAAAGACCCTTTGCTTTTAAAAGTAAAAGGCCCATTAAGTAAGCCTGTCCTAACAGGCTTATATACATACATGTACATTCATATACACATATATGTATATATATATGTATATACACACTTCTGGAAAGTGTCAAGGCCACAATTCCCAATAATTTCCTTTTTTTCAAGTAAAGCTTAGAATATATCAATCATGCTTACATCGTATCAATCATGTAAACATAAGAAAACCCTAGTTTTTGACAATCTTGTTATTGCTAACTTACAGAACTGCGTAAAATACAAGTACATGGCTCAGAGATAAGAGCTTCTGGGACCTCACTCTGTGGAGGAACCTGAAAGCTTCAGAATGGCCTGCAAGGGAAAGAAACAAGTGTTACTTTGACCAGAGCAGACCACAGAAAATTAACAGTGTTTTGAAGTATGTAACAGATGATGTAAACAGAGGGATAAACAAGAAAGAGATCTTCCAAATTATGTGAATTGACATTAACTGCGCAAACGTATCTCAAGTTATTCCAGATGAAGATCTGCCCTTGATTTCCTACCATTTCGAGGACTGTTTCGGGCTTTTCCATCAGGCCCACGTTTACTATGTACATCTGAACGAACAGACTTGGCCTCAGGCTTGGAAACTTTCAAGTGAGTCTCCGTTTCAACCACATGATAATCTATAAAAAAAGAAAGATTTTTAAGAAAGTTGAAATATGAAGTCAAAGGAAATTGTTGAGAGCTTATGTTGGTCAAGAAATAGACTAAGAGGAGAATTTTAAAAGGTGCATTTCTGTACTTTTGAGTAAAAAGCAGCAGTTGGTTTAGTATCCTTGAAACAATTTACATACTAATTCCACATCAACACAAAATAAAGTGAAGCACCTGGATTGAAAGAAGATGTATGTTGCATTTATATTTCCAGATCTTTTGAAAGATGGCAACCCATGAAAATGTTGAAGGCTACTACTGAATTTCCAGGCAGAACATTATAGTCACAAAAGTTCTATCTCAAAAGGCCTAAATTTGCTAGAGTAATGATTCCAAATTACTTTAATAGCAACATCAAATGAGGATTGTTACTTTAAAAAAGACAGTACAACTCCCTTTCCTGAATTTCTTTAAAAATGCTGAAGATATCTTGAAAGAAATGGGACAGAAAAATCTAAGCATACTCAGTTTTATGCTCTAGTTGCTTACCCTGGACTTGCTCTAATGATGCACAAGAAACAACCATGAGTGACAGACGTGCTACCCTCCACCCACCTCCAATTCCTTTTTCTAGGATGGTCCTTTACCTGGACATCGGTTTTCATTTGTGGAAAAAGAAATGGAATGTTTTGAAGTAGTTATTAGCCATCAGAAAGTAAGACATCAAGTTAAATCATTATTCAGAAGCACTTCTGTGGCATGTGATGACACCACAATCTGCCTCAAGAACAGCACCACAATTAAAGACAGAAGCACAGTAAATATCAAATACCAATGAAAGAAAATAGACCCAAATCATCCTGCTGAACAAGACAAAGAGCAAAAAGGAGAGTTAACCAAAAATATTGTGACAGAAAACTGCTATAAAAGATGACAGTTTCTTACAACAGTTTCTTATACAAATTATAGTCAAAGATGGAACCCAGAGTACTAACATCATAACACATTTATACCTTAATATATATGACTCGTACAACAGAATACTCTAGGTTTTCATAATAACATTCAGCATGAGCTACATAAAACAAGTACTGCTGTACTCATGAAGTTCTATGTAATGAGTTTCAATCAGAATGGCTGCTAATTACGTGAAGAACTTGAGAAAATAGATTACAAACAGCATTGTAAAGAAAGAACAACTTTGGACAGTATCTTCAAGTGTCTTAACAGCTGCAAAGAATAAAATGAGTGTTAAAAAAAACCTCACAAAAACACATGTCAAAAATAACCTTCTTGATGACCAAAAGCCACCACGGTACAGAATGTTATTTGTATAGACCAGAAGTTACACTGTGACTTGAACTACTTTAGAATGGGTTTTGATTGTTTGTTTTTCCTTTGTGTTTTAAAGCACAACCAGTTCCTACATTCTATCTCTCCTCGCATGGCTAGGCAACCGGAACCTTGTCGCAGTAGCGACAATTTTGATCTGCTGATGACCAAGTCACTGCCTGAGTCTGCATTGCAGAGGGATATAGTAACAGATATGTAGGTACTGGGGCCTTGAGAAAGACCTCAAAATCCACGTACTTCTCCAGGACTGTGGAGAATCTAGATTCCGTACCAGAGTGGGATACAGAAACAAAACAGAGCTAGTCCATTCTCCTTCTCTTGGGGCTCCATGATCCCACTCACCTTGGAAGCATTCCAGCTCTGGTGTCTGTGAGCCTGTACTGCTGGACTCTTCCATCTCTTGTCTTCGCTGCTGCACTATTCCATCCAGATCAGAATAATCTTCATTGAAATCCTGATGGGGAGAACGAACCACAGAAAGGCTCAGCCCTGTTCTAAATCTAAACAATCTAATTTCCTCTGACCTTCCTCTAGAATCTGAACCAAAGATCAAAGCTTTAGAACTGTTTAACCAGGAACAATCTCTGATATCAAGATGTTGAGATCAAGTGAAAAAATAAGCTCCATAAGATCACCAGAATTCAAGCACCATCCCATGCAGACAAATTGTGAAGTCCAGGACAAGCACTAACAGACTTAGACTCTGGTCATCACATGTGGCTTCACAGCTCTTTCAGAGGAGCACTGGCTTACAGAGGAAAGTTTGCTACTGGAAACACTTCAAAAACTGTTCATGGCAGAGGACAAAGCAATTTTACGTCAGTACAGTGAAACCTGACTGCTTGACAGAGACATGAAGAACATACAGACCTTGAATAAATCCAAAGCGTATGCATGTATATAAACTGCGCGTCACCAGATAATTATGCTAATTATTCCCACTGTTTTCTAGCGTTAAAAACTCATGGAAGCTTTAGAAACAGATGTCATGATTTCCTTCAGTTTCCTTTCTTCAGGCATTATAAATAGTACTTGCAATGAAAGATGCCGTGCAACAAAAGAACAAACTTTTAAACCATTTACCAGGGGCAGAGTTCTAGGGCGATCAGCCCTAAAGCTGTTTTCTGCAGAAGAGGGATTTGGACTGTTGCCCATGCTTGTATCCTGAAAAAAAGCAGCACTGTTAACAAGGAGCACAGGCAGAAAGCACCTAGCATTTCACAGCAGGATAGCAGTAATAATGAACACAAAGCTACATACCATCTTCACTGCCAGTAATACTTACCTCAAGATGTCTACAGATAGATTTTAATAGCTTGTAGGTGGTATCTCTGGAGAGCAGTGAGACAAACATGTACTGAAAAACAAAAGTTCCATGCCTGTTTGACAAAAGACATACAGCACAAGCTTCCTTTCATCTAAATAAAACTGACAGGTGATTTTGCTGATCAAGTAGCTACTTTCAAGAACTTTAGTGTGGCAGGAAAAACCTGTGGTCCTCCTAAGCCTCCAACTTGAGGTTAATCACACAAACACAGAATAGGCACATAAAAGTTACCATGTTCTGCTGCAGGAACAAGAGCATAATCCAGATCTGTTCTTTCTTTTAGAAATACTTTTCATGCTATGCGTTACTTACCCCTTAAAAAACCCCAAACAAACCAAACCTCAAACTTGCTTTTATCTACAGCCTCCTGCACCCACACAATACTCGTGCAATGAAAATAGGTTGTTTCTGAAGCTGCTCATAGGATAATCACATTTCCTACTGGTTGATGCAATTCTGATGCAAACTATTCCTGAATATGACTGTAAGCAATAGGTTTTTGTGTGCCTAAGGTGCGACTGGTCAGGTAAGAGATACAAGTAAATGGAAGAACACTGACAGAGATGCCAACGAAGCAGGTACCCCTCTGTGCATGCACCTCCTGACCCAGCTTTTTCAGTTCCCCTGGTGCTATGAAATCTTGGAAAACAGGGAATGAAAGACTACAGAGACCAGGTGGCGAACTGTTTTTCATTCTCTCACTGGAATACCGTTGTGCTCTACCAGTACTTACCCTGTCTGTCACAGTCGCTATGATAAGAGCATTTGGCACAAGAAGGGCAGTTTTGGTTTTCTTCAGTAATGTCACTGACAGCACAGGTATACTAATCTGAAACAAGATCAACGCAGTGCTCAAATCCCAATACTCATGTACAAATCTGTACAATCAAACAAAACACGCTCTCTCCCAAGGGGCCAGCCCAGCTACTGGGATAAGCCAGACCTTCAACACTCACCAGTTAAAGATGTCTCCCACTACATTTTTGATTACTATTATTTCATGTGAAATAAGAAATTTTAATAATCTGAAACTGTACCTAACTACTTTTACTTCTGCTTTTATAAAATGCTAATCCAGGCTTTTGCTTGTGTCTTCCCTTCCTGATCCCTTCTGGCTCTCACAAGACTACAGGCCTAGTGCACTGCAGATCAGCAAAACAAAAGGATCTTACACTTATGCTTCTTTGTTTAGAAACCAAATATTTCAGAACACATCAAACATAACAAGATTTTTGAATAATGAACATAAAAGTCTTCTCACAGCAGTCACTTACAGATCTGCTACAAGCAGGTAAGTAAACAGCTCATCCTTCAGCAACGTTGAAAGACCCAATACCGACACACCTGCTGACTTCAACTGATTCCTGCATGTGCCAACCAGGCAGTCTACATTTACATTGAAAAGTTCTCTATTTTCCTTCCTGCTTTGTGTTTACATCCAACCCCATTATCTTAATGTCTGCTAAGTTTCAGAGTATTTCACTTCAGATTTTCTGCAGAGGCTCTTCCTGTAAACCCCATGTTACAAAGGAAAAAAAAGACCTGGTTGTAAACAGTCAGTTGAAAAGCCTAGAGGTTTAGCGAGTTAGGCAAATATAATAATCCTGGATATACATGATTAAGAAACAGATCCTGTTAAAAATACCTTTGGCATAGGCTGTCACAACTACCTGAGAAATTTGGAAGCAAGTTTAAAAGTGTCCATAAACTGTTCAGTTAGCAATCTGAATTAAAATACGTCATTGGAGGAGAACGAACTTACTCTGTGCAGTTTCTTGTTAACTTTGGTTCAGAACAGTAACATGAAATCATAAAATGAAAAACTGTTCCAGGTAAGAAAAAAAAAAAATCTTTGTGTATAACAGTCTGGTTGCAAGACTGCCAAATACTGTTTGAACAGAAATCCTGCTACAAGCTACAAAAAAGCAGCTTACAATTTTTCTAGTTAGTTCAGTTCACAATTCGCCTCAAAGAACTTTAAATCAGAGATGCTAACGGCATTCTACCATGGGTAGTTCTGACGAATAACTTTAGTGTAATCAAAACTAAAGTGTCCTTCAGTGGGATTCAGCACTTGCTTATTGCACTGTTCCCACAGCATTAGATTGAAAGGGTGGAATCACTAGTTGATCACAACTACTTCTATCTGGAATAATAATTATTTCAGAATAAAAGGTTTACCTGCAAGCAACTTAGAAAGTAATTTGAAAGGGTAAAATAGTGTCTAAATCCAAGAAAGACCCAAGGCCAAAATATATAGCCAAACTTGTGCCACCTGGAAAGAAAGTGATGTCTTTCAATGCCTATTCAATCCTGTAGAAGCAATCTTTTATTTTTGAATATACACATTGTCTTTAGTGCATACTCAAAACTCCTGAATTGCATACCTGTTCACTATTTCAACTGCATGAAAGCTTTCAGTCAAAAAAAAAAATCTGCAGGTAGAATTCTTGTCAAAAATTTACTGGAATGTGTAGACCTGCTGTTTCGCACAATAAAACATTTATCTGTAAGCTTAAATTGCTTTACAAGTTCTAAGCAATAGAAGCTTTGGAAACTATGTCAGTGTATCTGACTGCTAAGAATGTTTCTCTTCCTGTCCAGCTTGATTTGCTCCTTCCCCTCTCACTACATCATTTTTCATTGTATTTTTTTTTGGTAACCCTGATTTTCCATTTTACCACTGATTTTGCAGCTTTTTTCTTGATGGTATTCCTAAAAGCTGAACAAAGCTGTAAATAAATGATAAACACCATCCCCTTCACTCTTAATTTTCCCCACAATGTTCTTTGAAAATAAGACCCAGAACTGAATAATTTGCAATATTGCTATAATCACATTTACAAACAGTGTTTATTCTATACTACTCTGTAAAATGTTTTCACTTTTCAGCGTACACATAAGTATGTATATATTCCTGCATTTATAACCCTGTTGACAAAGATAATTTCCTAGTACTACATCATCATCATTCTGTATAGTTTTTTCCAGGTTTCTCTACTCAGTAAAGTTCTACCATATTCTGGTATACACTGAGCCTAGTTGGCTTTAGAAAGTTGTTCCACAGTTTGAAGTAGTTACATTTATTCATGGTGAATAGAAGATTCCTAGTACAGCAGCTTCAATTTTAATAATTGCCAAGATGACTGTTACTAATATTGAATGCCAGTATTCAATCAGCTGTTTTTTTCCCTTGTGACACATAGCTTTCACCAACACAAACATGACCCACGTTAATGTACTGTCTATGACTAGTAGAATCCATTAACTAGAAATCACCAACAATCTTGGGCCAAGTGGAAACACAATAACCTGTAAGGTTGCCATGGCCAACATGCTGTTAATAATTTTAAGCATTCTTTAAACCTATTACACCTTATAAAAAGCCCTTTAAAAACAGATGGTATTCCATCAAAATAGTTGACCGCAGAGAAATGAAATAATCCCAACCCCTAAACTGATTTCAGCATTCAATTCACTGGATCTAACCAGGAACTTTGTTCAAGGATGTACCTGAAACAAGGAAGCCAAAGAAATCCTTGAAGCAAATCAATCTGTTTCCCCAAAAGGGGTCAAGAACAAAGCAGAGTTAATGTAAACAAAGGGCACTCCAAAAGCTCCAAATCAACAGATACAAATCTTTGTGCAAAGTCTTTGTTTTCTCTGTATGCGTATCATTCACCACAGGGGTACTAAGCTTTAGGTGGATTCCCAAGAAAGACTCATTTATGATCTTCCCAACAGTTCACATCTCATTTCTGATCTGCATACTAGGCTCACAAGTAAAAACCTTGTCAGCTTGTTTTTCTTATCCTGTTCTCTGTTTATGCAAAACAGGACTGCTAAAAGAATCCTTCAGAGAGCTTTGCTACTCAAAGCAGAAGCCAGTTTTAGTTCTTCCTCTTTAACTGCCTTAATATGCTTGATCCTTTTCTCCAGTTCCCCAACTATAGTCTTGGAATCCTTAATATTTTTCAGCCTTCATTCCTCCTGCTCCTCCTCCTCCTCCTCTTTAAAGCACTTACTCCAAGAGAAACATTCCTGCAGTTTGTGCTACATGGCTTTGACAATGCCCTCACTGCTGCTTGTCAGATCCTTTCCTTTCATCTGTTTCTTTCAGAAACAAAGTCCTTAAGCAAGAGATTCAATCTCTAATAATGATAATAATGCTCAGCTCTAGAGTGAATTTTGAACACCACTTATGAATAGTGATTGTATTTGATAAAACTTACAAATATTAGTATTCTAGGCTTGCACAATAATTTGAACTTCTGCTAACGAACAAATTGTACTGTTCTGTACATAAAGATTTTACTAACCTTAGTGTCTTTACCAAAAACCTTGGAATGGAAGCAAATCCAGTTTTCAGATAGGAATAACTTTCCTTGGTACAGAATTTCTTTCTGCAGAGCACAGGTAAAGCCTGAAACAAATAAATACTCTATAGTTTTTAGTGTAATTACAACACAAGCCAAGCCAATTTGGCTTCTGGTTTTTTTTTTCAAAGCCATGATATGTCTAGGTTTATACCTTTTGATTAACATTGGCAAAGCTTGAAATTTTCTGGAAGTTTAACTAATACTGACAAGCTCAGAAGATGTCATAGGCCTAAGTTTAGACTCAAAATATATGGAGGACAACAACTGTAATGAATAAAATTAATAGTAACATGCAACTGGCCTCCAAAGGTCAAAAATCTTTTCTGAAAGAATACGACCTAGCTTCCTATAAACTTTTTACTAACTTCTAGGTAACTGTATTACTTAAATGTAAAGAGTTTAATGAGAGGTTTTATCTTAAAACGTCTAGCTCTATGGCCGTTGTCTAAACTAGATGTCCAGTAGAGGTACAACACATGTAAAGTGATACTGTTTTTACTTCACAAACATTGAGCAAACCATTTCTTACTCATGAACCACCTTGCCTGTATTCCTTTCAAGAAACATTTGCTATACATGTCTATGTAGAATTCCCTTGTTATAAGTACCACAGACAACAGTAAAATATTTAAACATATAAATACGCCTTTTCCTATTAGTGTTTTTAAATATTCAAACATCATCAACAGCAACAACTCAAGCTAATCACTTGACCAATGCTGTCTCAAGTAGTGCCTTTAGTAAGGAAGATTCAGTACCAAAAAATACTGCATTAGGCTACTCTCCAGGAATGGCAAAGTGGGCTACAATTTCCAAATATACCAAGCATGAAGAGATTTAGTTTCCCAAGATTACAAGATGCCCATTGTATGTGGATCAAGGCCCAGTAGCTCTAAGCAACTGGAGTTAAAGGTTTTTAAAATTTAGGTAGTTCCTCTTGTACATCACCATATCTGTTGGGTAACAACATTATCTAGGATCCACAGCCAACAAAAACACAGGGATTAATACTTACTTTGTTTCAGTGGCTCATCAATAGGAACATCTAGAAACAGCTTATGGAAGTGTGCGTTTGCCTTCAGCTGAAAAACAAAAAGCCCCATGCCCGACACACTTTGTTAGACAGTCTGACAACTGTCAAGTGACCTGTTCCACTTCCTGTCCTCCCCACACCTTCCCATTTTGCCCACTTGTTTTACAAGAAATCCTCGTTTATTTTCCGTGTGGCTATTAACTCTATATTGTGCTTTACCCAGACTCTAACACACTGATGAAAAAGGAACCTGTGTCCTTATACAACGATGAACTCTAGTGTTGCTGAACAAAAGTCCTCTCACGGTAGTTATGTGTTTACTCTTACTACACGTAAGCAAACAAGTAGAGTCTCTGCCTCACCTGATTGGAGGCACGTTTTTTCCTTTCAGTCTTGGAGTCACTCTTGATTGTCAGGACTGGACTATCTGTGCTGCTCTTGGTCCTGAAGATTTAAAGCATTTGATGTAAGCCTGGCCTCACATTGGTCTCGGTAAGTTACCACCAGGATGTGCTTTTTCATGGAACATACTAATCCTTCACATAACTTACCTAATTCATCAAGAGTTATTCAGAGATAAAGAACAGTATATCTTTTTCTTAAACTATGTTGATCTGCGGACTGTGGCAGTCTGCTGAAGGTCTTCTTTTAATTTAGAAGGGGTATTCTAAGTAACTGACTAGTTGGTAAGGAAGTAGAAAAAGTTCAAAACATTTTTACAGCTTAATGAATTACCACAGTGCTTAGCTTCACATTCACTTCTGGGCAACATGTGAGATACTAATACTAAGCAAGCACATTCCTTACTAATGCAAGATAAAATAAGATAAAACTTAGTAGCTGAGGTGGAAGGCAGTGTACAGAAAGCTATGAGCTTGTAACACAAGATGCGAGCTCATTTGGAAAGTGCAACAGAGAAGAATAGGTGCTCAAGTCAGAAGATGGCTGTGAACTGTGTAGTGTAGTGTAGTGAAATCTTTAAGACAACCAGCAACCCTACAGGAAATGAAATGGAATTCTGAGTGCCAGTTGCAAAGGCAGCTGTATTTGTACAGCTCCCGCCATTTACACTGGAAAACCAAACAAAACCCCAAACAACTGTAGAAAAGAACAAGCACAGATCAAATTCTCTGTGGATGGCTGGGGTGTCTGTTTTATACAGGAGGAATTAATGGCATGGACTGTTCAGAAAAACAAACAGAGAGGTGGGATAACTGCCTCATAAATCAGAAAGAGGAAAACATTCTCTCTGAGAGCTATGTGGCACAGAACAAATGCATAGCAACACTATAAAAATCAGGTAGCTCTTTTTCAGCAGCCTTCAGATGCAAACTGAACAGCAGAAGAAAAAAACATACCACAGGAGTCATACTGAATGACCTGAAAAACATGTTGTGCTGAAGATACAGTAGGGAAATAATGGTGCTACTTTTCCACTAAGTTTCCACTACTGCACCATATCCTGCACAACAAGTCTTCTTTACTTCCCTAAGCTTGAGAGGGTTTCCAATACACACCATAAGAGTGAGAGGAAGAGAAACCCAGAGTGCTACGGAGACACAGCTGGGAAGAGATTGCATAGCAATCTGACTTAGACAGCAGAGGAACTGGCTGCTTATCTCAGGAGATCCCTCATAAAAGAAAACTCTAAAATATGTGAGTACATGTATTTGTGTGCTTATGTAAAGTACAGGTCAAACTGAAACAAACAGTAAGCCAGACAAAAATCTTACGTTTAGCCTTCACCAAAAGTAGTCACTTACAGTATGAGAAGTAAGACTGCAACCTTTGGGGGAAAAAAAAAGTGATAATGTATTCCTTCAAATACCTTTTCCTCAAAGATGCTTCAGGAACTGATGTTTTTCTCAATATCTGCCTTGTGACCAAAACAACAGTGTCAGGCTGACCACTGACTTTTGCACTGAGTGTTCAGTTGACAAAGTGAAAGGGATGCAAAGGTTGTGTTCAAGCCATCCAAGTGGGATTTTAGCTTCTTTTAGAAGCACTTGAAATGCATTCCAGTTCTTCAACAAAAGAAGAATGAGTGTCTTTGTGGGGATATTACAAAAATCTGATGCAATATACAACACAGAGTCCAAAATTAAAACTTATGTCATAGTTCTACTGTGGACAACCAATATTCCAGCATGAAAGTGTTCCAGAAACAGGCCAGGACTAAAACTGCAGCTCAGTTTGACTGCCTGTCAAATTGATTATGACAGGAATGTAACTAGCAGTGGCACCAAACAGAGCAATATATGTTTTCTTAGAACAGGGAAACTAAGCCAGCTCAAAGTCCAAATTCTATTGTGACTGCTTGTGGTGGGTAACAGAGCAACCAAGGAAGGTGCCTTGATTCCAATTCACTTGTATAGTGTGCAAGCTAGCCCTAAGCTAGGATATCTGATAAATATTGCTACTCAGTCTAGCTTTTGAGGAGGGCTGCAGCCATTTTAATTATCTTGTTAGAAAAAAACTGACAGTATTTCTGACATTACCTAGCAACATCAACTTTTTTCCGGTCATCAAAATACTCCATTTCACTGGTAGGGGTCTGCAGCAACACAGTGGGTGATTTTCCAGGCTTTCTTTTTTCATCAGTTCCATTTTCTCCATCTGAACTGCAGGGGGAAAAATAAATAAATAAACAAACAAATAAATAACTAAAGAGATAGCAGCATGTATTACAGGATTCACAGTAACGTTAAATGCCACTGCAACATGTTGAGAATACAGCATAATTAAAGAACAAAATTGTAACATACATTTCTATTGAGATCCTGAAAAAATCTTCATCTACTGACTTGACAGTAGTATGCATCTGAACTGTATTCTGAGCTCCAGTACTGGAATTTCAGCAATGAAGAGCGGAAAATTGAAATACTGCCATGGACATTTCAGCACTCATAAAATTTGTAGCTCTAGCTTCCGTTCTGAAGAGAATGTCTCATTTAGGAAAAACGCATTCCATGTTCAGTACTCAGAATCAGATGACTAATGGAAATTAAAATGACTGGCAAGCCAGGGGAAAAACATCTTGCATGAGAGCACTTGGTGCTTAGCAGATTATTTGTGGCTCAATATTGCAAGAGGAAGATGGGTCCTATCTTGCCTCTCACTTCCCTCTTCTGTGAGAGTCCACATGCAGAATTTTCACAACAAACGTTCCTCTCCAAGTACAAAAAGCATTGGTTTTATTTTACAACAGCACCACTGATGCCACGCGCATTGTCTTTTCACAGCACGTACCACTGCTTCAGAAATGTATGTTACGGACCCAGCGTCTGAAGGCTAAGCAATGTGCCATCACAGCCTGCCCCTGGCTTACCTTTCCATAATTTTCCAACAAATGGACAACTCAGAAAATTTAGGGAAAAAGAGCTGTTATTAATAATAGGCTGTGAAGAATGATGATACTTCAAAATGACATGACAAATATATACACACTCTTGCCTGCAGAAATCTGAAGCCTCAGAAAAACCATAGGATGTTCTTAGGATTAAAGAGGAAAGCCAAACCACGTTGCCCACTAATTTAATGCCTGGCCTGAATGACCCCATTTACAGAAGCTTTCCATTATAATATCAATTTCTGCAATTTTTCAGCAGTATCACAGCCAGCATGTGACACTGTCTTTACTATGAACAGGTTTTTTTCCTACTAAGACAAAAGTTTTGCTAACAGAAATTCTCAAACTGATTTAATCTTCTTTTAGGAAGGGCACAAAAAGATCTTTTGCTTTTATTACACTCTAATGAATAAGATCAGGAGATACGCAACAACTCAACAACTTAATTGAAGTCTAATGAGGTGTTATCCTACCTGACAGCTAAACTAGAGCTTATGTCACAGGACAAATGCCAGGATTCTCAAGGCATCTCATATTTACATAGAGCACCTATTTCCATATCTAAGCCTTCCTCAGCACCCTTAGCACTTCCCACCACAGGGGCACTGAATTTCAACTTACTACGTCACACTTTATTAATGCTGTAATCCTTTCAATTATACACAAAGCCAATAAGGAAAAAACCCTATTATTTCCCCAGAGCTTCACTCTTGGATCTTCTCTGTCTGACCACACATCATCAGCTTTTATTTTCAGTCAACATAAACAAGAATTAAACAGGCAATTCATGAGATTCAAGTGGAACCCAATCTGCCTGGAAAACCCAAATAAGCAGCTTTAGGCTGTTCGAGATTTTAAGCAGAGAGACAGACTACCAACTCAAGGTGCTCCCTGCAAACACGGGGGAGTTTGTATTCCAAAAGTTTGCAAATCCTGAAAACGTCTTATTCACAGTCTTGCCATTTTGCTGTTACCCAAATCCTTGGGCTCCAAGGGTGGCCAGAGAATACCAGAAATGAGTGGGTTGAGGAATGGGGGTGAGGCAAAATTGTCAGATTCAATCACACTTGCATTTCAAGAAAGCAGCTTAGCATGGAAACTCCCAAGTGACTAGCACTACATAACACAGCATTGTTTTTAAGATATAGTTGCTTGAGCCTGCAGTCTGACTGGTGTCCCTCACTGCCTTGGGCAACCTGCTATTCTCACATGGCAATGCTACCAACTGATCAAGGAGGCCTGTCTCACATCCCTAGAGTATAAATATCCTTTAAAAAACCCTATAACACAGGTTCTAACGCTCATTTACACCTGTCAGCATGGTTAGATGTTTTGCTGCTGCCTTTTTTACTTACTACTCATACTCCCTTTACCTCATCCATAAATTAATCTGTACTTTGCTGTTAAACCTATGAGCCTGTTCCATTCTTTCTGTCTTCCCTACTAACTTTTACTGCTACTGAATCTCTAGTGTCTGAACCCATTCCATCTAGCTGCTTTCAGATGGCAGAGAGCGCCGGCATCCCAAAATGCTAATTCTGCTGACAGCTGTGTGTGAGAACGCTGAGCTAACCTGTGCCAGCCTGCTCACCTCTCCAGGATGGCCTGAGAACAGCAGCACAGGCGTGAGGAGACTCAGCCATGCAACACGTGACATGACAGTAGATACAGGGTGTATTCCTACTAGCTGATACGGTTTTGCCATGTCTATCCTTCACCCTACCTCCTTATGCTGCCTTCACATAATGAAAAACATTTCTGATAATTATTGCTCCACACAGCAGCTAAGTTACTAGTAGGTGCTTTTTAAGTATCAGAAGAATCTTAGCTGACCTTCCCTTCCCTTTCCCTTCCCTTCCCCTCCCTCTCCCTTCATAAAATACTGTTTATCAAATCACAAGTAAATTAAAGCACTCCTCACATTCTCATGAGTGAGTCAGTATTCACAAACGCTTTGTAAAAAGAGCACAAAAGTCAGGAACAACAACAACAAAAATTAGATTAAGATCACTTAAGAAATGGGTGATTCTTACTACAACTGCTGGCAGTAGATGCACATAAAAGAACTGGATTTGCAATGTCAGGGCAAAGCAAAAGAACTTCGTGACCCTGGAACCATTTGAAATGAGAAAAAACAGTTCTCACATACTTGGTACTACTACCAAGCCTATTAATGGCTAAAAGTAAAAAGAGAGATGTTGTCTCTAGTTTCCAAATAAAGAACAGTTTTCATAGGGAGTATTTTCAGAGCCAAGTCCTGCTCTTACAGTGAGATCATACATTGCATCTAAGCATGTTAATATAAAGACTAGTTGTGTTTAAGGGAAAGTGATATGAAATACATAAACCAAGCCAGTGGACTAAGTTCCATTCTAATGTAGTTCAGAAGCACATTATTCATCAATACATTTTAAAAGTCAGAGGAATTACACTTCTTCTGATCGGAATGGTTTCTGGGAAACCAAAATTTTCTGGCAGACGTGTGTCAAGTTCCTCGTATTGCATAAAATTCTCTGAACTCCACGCTTTCTTGTTTGGCACTAACCTTCACCAGGACCTGAAAAATTCAGACTCCCTGTGGAGTTATACAGTACCGCACTAATGGGAATTTTTCATGAGAAAAAAGATTAAATACATTAATCTAAACCAGCAACTTTTCCTCTATTCCCTTCAAAACTGGTTTGAGCAAGAAGCACTGAACAAAAACAATGTGAGAGAGAAGTGCTAATAGGCCACAGTTTGGAAAGTGACCCTCGAGAAACAACTGCTGTCTTTGACAAGCCCAGTATTGAACCAGACACAAACACTTCTCAGGCATACATACACAAGAGAGACCAAAATTCCAGAATTATATGTGGCTACAGTCTTTAATTCCCTGCAACCACACGAATCTTTCTATAAAGCTTCCTCAGGACACCCACGCTACTTGGTCCACCTGATAACTGGTCTAGAAGTTCAGAAGCCACAGTAAGTTGTGACAAACCAGTCCCCCAGTCCACAAATTGCAGATCAGTTACGTAGAAGGAAGAAAAGACCTGTTGAATAATCAGAGATGTCAGGTACAACTGTTTGCAAGACTGGCGTCAAAGCATATTTCCCAAGGGTTTAACGTGACTCAGCATTGGTGCAACATTGCTTCTGTGGATGGAGCATACGTACTAGATCATCATGTTACCTTAGAAGTACTGTTGGTCCAGTTTCACTTCTGTTAAACAAAAGGAATTAATTTTTGCAACAGCAGGTAAGCTGCTGTATTACTGCAAATGATCAACCAAAATAATTCGGGAGTAATTTCTCCCCTAATGTTCACAACTATGCTTGGTACAACACATGAGAAAATATCCATCACAAATACAGTGACATTCTATATCTTTTGGTTCTGTTGGATTTATCAGGTAGCCATTGGCAGACTGACAGGATTTGACAAAGGAATCAAAGTAGTGTGAATGGTCTTAATGCTAAGAGATAGTGTTATTTAAGCTATTCTTACTCCCTGACATGAATCTATTCAGGTAAAGGAATGGGTTACTTTTACAGAAACTTAAAAGTCAAAGGGAGGGACTCCAAACATTTAAGGATCCCAAATAAATATGACAGATTTTGGCAGGTTTTTAAAAACAGAGAAGATGGAGCATCATGAAGAGATTTATCTAGGCATTATCCAAAAGACATACCAGCAATGTGCTTCAAGCAGAGATGACTACAAGAGGGTCAGATGGAAAGTATCAGTGCTTGAAAGGACATTGCTAAGCATGCTGCAGGTCAGAGGTGTCCTCCTAGGCACTTACTTTCCTTGACCTATCATGTCCTAGAGAAACAATCATCTCAAACTACCTTTTGCTAGGTCTAAAGTCCTAAAGTTTTCTTTCAGAAGACATATCCCATCATTCTATTAGACGTCTTTTCCACGCCATGCCAGTCCGAACAAACTTTTTTTGCAGGTGTCACCAGATTCTGGAGTGCTTTATCTGATGAGCTTGCTTTCATACTGTTCAATTACTTCACACCTGGACTGAAGAAAATAACCTTCCACTGTAAACTCTCCTGCTGTCCTCTTCATAGAAGATTTGAGTGGTCTCCATACTGGAAAAACTAGCAATAGTGCTCAAATTGAGGATTTAGGTGTTGTCTTTTGGTACAGTCTGGTCACTCAGAAGCAAAATGCCTCCTGTAGCTCTACAGCCATGCTCCAGTGTGATGTGGCACACAACACCGCTTATGTGAGATAACACATCTCCCAGAAACAATGCCTCAAAATAATGTCATGATTTAATCTATTTCTAAGATCACGTATCATTCTTACCATGCAAATGGACAGCCAAACATTGACTATCACTAAGACTCCCAAACTATCGAAACAGGCAGAAAACATGCTACAGCTACCCTAACTACATAGGGGCAGAAACTGCTTAACAACTGTTGCAATAGATGTTAAAGATGGACACAATGAATCCATTTGGTATTTGTATAATTCCATATGTTTAGTACACAGCTTCTACTTCAGGCTGAAATCTGAAGGAAATAAAGCAGCTGATTCTGAAGTGCAGGATTTTGTACGTCTTCTGTATAGCAAATCCACAGCCGGCAGATGTATTTATACCAAACAGAGCAGCAAAGCATGAATGACGGCGCAGAGATGTGAAACCCCACATGACCGAGAAGGTCAGTTTGTCAATACCAATAGCTATGAACCAGACTGAGATTTAACTTCCTCAGGTTGTTCAAGGAGCAGGCTAATTCTCTTCTCATGTGAACAGAGTCAAACACGGCATAATGGAGGCAGAGTTACACAGCTGCATATTAACTCTGTAAAACATGCATAAGGATGGGCACACTTGCACATACACCACATGCTTCTCTAGGCATTTCTAGGATGAAACACATCTGCAGGCACAGCTGAAATCTTGATGTCAGATAGCACCAAAAGAGAAATGAACCCAACTGTTTGGGACTTCCTTAAAATCTGAATCTAATTTTATATATCAAGGTAATTCATTGCAGAAATACTTACTGTGTTCTATTCCACACATGTCTCTTGGGACACAATTACTCAGCTGTAAGCAGTTTCATTTCTGTGTTGCAATGTCTTTATTAAAAATGCCAGTGAAATTTTGGAGTTAATACTGAACAGAAACCCCTCCAACACTGTTAAGGACAGAGAAAGTCAGGTTTTTCTCCTCAACTGAATAGACATTTCACATAATAACTAGATCAAGTTTCACACTGCCTTACCACTTGGACATCAGCAAGATCACTGTGACACTGCAGACGTCATTAGCAAGTATGTAAATTCTCTGCTCTAAATACCATCTATTATTAACTGTCTGTATTCCCTGTCTAATCAAAACCAGGCTGCTATCAAGTTCCATAGAAAAAAAAACCCACAGAAGAATTCCCTGTGCTCTGAAACAAGAGACACTATAACAAGATATTTTACTAAGTTAACACTAGAACAGGAACACAAGCCATTTAGCTCTCTTGTCTTCTCAAGAGTTTCCGTTTCATATATCCACTTCAAAAAGCAAAAGCCCTCTCATATGTATCTTCACTCAACTCCACAAGATTCCCATCATGCAGTTTTCATGGGAGTTTCAGTAGGATGACCAACAACTATTTATCTGAACATAGGCACAGTCCGATCTAGCACAGAACAGAAATCTTTGACAGACACATTTCTGCGGGAGAAAAAAAAAATTAAGCAAAATACACTCATTCACCTCTACTTTCAATGGGAGCATGTGTTTTTCTCATTCTACAACCTGCTTGCATCCTTCAGGAGAAAATGTCTTCCTATCTCCTCATTCTAGTCTACCTAATCTTCTAACCCAAAGCAAGACAAAAATAGGATCACAATTCATATTAGAAAGGAAGCATACAGTCTTAACTCAACATTTTTATATTTAGATCCCAGAGGTGACAGGCAAAAGGGAAAAGAAAAAATTCCTGATTTATGAGTTGTTCAGGGCGCAAAAAGGAGGGAAAAGGCACTTCAGTGCCCATTCTATGAATTGTTCAATACCAAATTCAATAAAAAAGATAAACACTGCATCTATATACAACTCACATGTTCACCATACAGACATCTATCAATCAGAGCTGTTCCTTAACTGAGGCAGAAACAACACATATCTATCTGAAAAAACACAAGCATCTTTATAAATGAGGCCCAATAACCAGAGAATAAGCATAAAGGTTTAGACTCATTACCTGAAGCTGCACCTCTGGTTTCTGGAAGAACTCCAGAGAAACATACCTTAACATGATGCAAGACTTGGATGCCAGTTTGCCAGCATTAATTGTGCTTTTGAAAAAACGTGTCAGTAGTTACATCAGGCTCAAATAGTTAAAACCCCAACCAAACAAAAAAACCAAATGCAAAAAAAAATATGATCAGACACCTGCAATTGTAACAACTGTTATTAAGAATGCAGAACAGTTGGGAGACGAAAGCAGAGGTTTGGGAACAATCTTACCAACACTTTTATTGCATTCTCTGCTGTTAAAAAGTGAAGCTACCATGAAATCCTTGACCAGCAGCTTCTGCTCTATGGCACTTTTAGAAATCATGACTCACTATGCTACACAAAGTGTTTTAATCAATGTAAATCAGAAAAAAAATATTTTTGATTCTTCAAATTTCTTGATTTCTTTTTGATTTTTTGATTTTTCTTCTTCAAGAAGAGAAGGAAGCTTGGATTTTCTCATAAAGCAGTGTCTTTGAAAAATGGCATTGATAAAAGATAATCCAAAATCATTGAAAATATTTCCTTGTTTAAAGTGTGTTAAAGATAGATTCTGCTGGTACATATCTTACTTACGTTCTTTTTGAGGTTACCCAGCAAGAATAGTGTACAACAAAGCCAAATGAAAAACAATGAGATGAAAATGAACTTCTCATTTTGTCTATCTACTATGCTTTATAACGCTTTCCTTGTTTAAAACAACTCTAATCAAGGAGACAAAATTTGAAGTTTCAAGGAATACCCAAGTACATTTTTGATGTTTCATCACGCATTTCACCAAGGATAGAAGTGAACCATTCACCAATGATCAGGCAATGCTGAATTTCCCATTATCATCTTTTCAACCTGTGGTTGCTCTTACGGACACGCCTATGTGTTCATGGAAAAGACCAGAACAATGTGGATAATTGAATACAAAAGTTACTATTGCACACTAGCAAATACTAGCTTCCAACAATGGGTCTAACCATCACTAGTTACAACAGTGCCTTTGACTGTGACACTGAATATAAGAATCATTTTCCTTCCAGAGTGCTGGGAAAAGATAGTCTTATTAGAACCAGATGTGACACATGGTAGCCAGACACCTGCTAAGGCCAACTGGACTTTTTATTTTCTGTGTCACCACAACACTGAGACTGAATGTTCTCACAGCCTCCTTCTTCAATCTGAGCCTTTCTGCTGGCCACAAGCTGTCCTCCATGGCAAAACACACTCTCTCCTATGTTTGCCATAGCATCTTTTATGTATTTTACATGTATTTTAGAATTTCTCAGAACTAAATAGGAATACATATAACTGTGTTATTTGCTGGACTTTTGTACTAAAAACTTCTTTCTTGTTTAGAAAAAGGCTGGACAAATCTAAATAGCTCTTCTTGAACTAGTGCAGCATAGATGGCGGCTGCGAAAGTACATCAAGAGTCTTTCACCTAGGTGGTCTCTCTTCCATGAACAGACTAAAACTATAGCCAGAGGGCTAAACTGCGGCACATGTAGGACATTCCAGGGTATGGCTGGTTTTATGGGGAATGTACGGAACTGTTGTTTCATAGTCAGGTAACTAGAAGGTTTCCCCCTTCTATCCACAGAGGGCAAAGGCTTCAGTCTGCCTTTATATCCCCTACTCTGCTGAAATTGTCTGCTGCCTATCTGCAGCCTACATATTATTATTTCCTGCCACTCTTTCTGGAGCTTGTAAACCTCCCTAACCTTAGTGTGCTATTTTTCAAGGACAGAGGCAAAGACAGTCCGTGCCCGGTAGAAGTTTAGGTAAAGTAACACAGGTCTGAAAAGATTCATTGGAAAGGATATACATGGACATGGCAACTGCTATGTACAGAGCATAAAGACCATTAGCCCCAGCAGTGGCATCATTAGATAAGCACATAATTTCTAACCACATGACTGCAACATTTATGGAGATGGAAGCAAGAAGACACTACAGTGATACGATGTTTATGCATCACCTGTCAAATACCAGCAACAAATCCTGCTGCCCAAAGCTGTAGTTATTATGTTGCCTAACAAACATTTCTCACAGACTGCATACAACCAGTAAATACATTAGGGAGTATTTCAGGTTAGCCACATGAGGCACCTGGGTGGAACAAAAAAACTCTTCAGATCCATATCATGCATTTACACATGGAACAATAATTTTTAAAAAGCTGCTTTTATAACTTAAGCATGCCCATAAAATGAACAAAGTAGGAAAGGCAGGGAGAAAAAAAAGGAAAAACCAGAAGTGATTAAAAAATATCATCAGGAGCAAATGAAGATTCAAACCTAAAAAGTCCTGTCACACCTTAAATTTAAATGTTTCACTTGCAAATCTGTCCTTCTTTACAGATCATGTGTTACGGCTTTTGCTATAAAAATAAGGAAGGACTACTACAGAAGCTTTAAAAAATATGATATTTATCATGTGTTATTATCTTCATCCCCTGAAAGTACATACCTACACCTTTCTCCCTCTGCCAAAAAAAAAAAAAAAAAAAAAAAAAAAAAAAAAAAACAAAAAAAAAAAAAAAAAAAAAAAAAAAAAACCAAACAAACCAAAAAAACCCCACCACAATAGAAGTTCGGCTGCTGGAAATGAGTTAACCTAGATCAAAGTTGAAATAAAACTTTGACTCAGTAATAACTTATTTCCCTCTTTTTCCTCTGCATTTTGTGTTTCTCTCAACAGACTTTAGGAAAACAAAAAAGTGAATCATGATTAAGTCAGTCAATTAATTTTGTTTTAATTTATCAACTGATAAACAGTTATTAAGAAACATCTGTTATGGTAGAATAAAATGCCAGACAAAAAACCCATAAAAATCACATTCTCCCTGCCCAGAGGTACTCAATTTGCTTGCAAGTATTTTCCACTACTTGCAGTAGCATATTTTTTCCAGTATCTGCAATGTATTTTTGCTAAATAAAAAACCCAACAAAACAACAACAACAACAAACGAACAAAAACCCACCAAAAAACCAACCAAAAAACCCCCCAACTAACAACAAAAAAACCCCAACTAAAACCTTCCATACATTTCAGACCTTAAGTCCCAGTCTCTTCATTTCTTTAAGTTACAAACTTACACTAGGTAATTGGTAATTTAACTAGGTAATTGGTAATTACCTGATTCTGTAAACCATAAAGGGGACAGGATGTGCCACCTAATGTTAGCAGAATCTTGCCATGCAGTAACCCATCACATCACACTTATACAGACAGACTGAATCACACCAGGACAAATACTACCAGTGGCAGCAGAAGGTGCTACATGGACTTTGTCAGAAGCAGGCATGGGTAAAAGCAGAGGGATGCTGACAAGGCATATGAACTGCTTGCTATTACTCCTCTGCCATTTCTCCTTAATGTGCCACACTCTTATTTTCAGTGCTAAAACATCTGTTCCACCAGCTGTCCCTAAAGCAGGGCTGACAGCTTCTATGGGAGGTCCAGTGCCACCACAAATAAAACACAACCCACTTTCTGGTCAAAAACATAAATATCCTCTAAATACAGTGCAAGGGTTAACTCCTTTTTCGTCAAAGGCCACATCAGGATGTAATGGTTAGGGAACTCCACTTGGAAGGTTTTTTTCTGTCCACGGATTTTTTTATTTGCTTGGAAGGAACTCCACATAATGACAAATCTTTGGCACACCACTATTTTGGGTCTGCATAGTAACAGTGCCCATCTTCCACACAGTGTTATCTCCGGGGTTGTACAACTCACGGAGATTTATTGCAAGCTTTGCAAATATGTAAGTATCACTAAACACACCAGAGTAGCCCATTTTCTGAATCAGTATGAAAGTACTTAACTATTCTGAATCACTGTTGGATAAATATAAACCTCGCAGTTTCCAATCTTGAAATATTTAAGAAAAACTAATTCAAGAAACCCCTGCAAAAAACACCCCCAGAACAGCCCAAAATACTTTTACAGCTTCAATCCTTTAGATGCACCTATCCCCCTAGGGAACCTTTACAGTAGCAGCAGCAGCATATTAGCTGTGAAGTTCGTCTCTAAACTGAACATTTTAAGCATACCTCCAGGAAGTACAGGTTACTGTATACATATAAATCTCTCTACACAGATAAATCTCTCTCCCCCCTGAACTTTGGAAAACACTGGAAGATTCCATAAACCTCCATAACCCTGCTAGCATTTTTTCCAAATAGAGGTCATTATGAGCTTTGTTACTTGCAGATTGTTCCCTGCAAGTACATGAGGGGAATGAAACTCCACCAAATCTGCATACATTTAAATACGACACTTTCTAAAACCAAATCTTCAACAATTCAGCTTGTAGCAATCTCACTTCTAGCCAAATAAAAGCCATGATTCTGGTCTTGAGCTGCAATCTCCCCTGTAACTTCACATTAGACAAACCAAAGATACCTGGCTTGTGAGGTTAATTCCCAACCAAATGAACAAAAGAGTTTCTCAGGAGAGTTTCTCAGTTAAATGGGGCTGGAAAATAAATTCCAACTTGGTTTCCGAAGAGCAAATGCTTCAACAATTTTCTAGTTTAAGAGAAGGCTTTTAAAGTTTTTTTGCCTCTCCCAGTCTCTTCACCCTCCTGCTGCCCAGGCTAGTATTGCTGAACACTGTATCTTAAAGTGTAACAAGACTGCCTAGCTCTCCCCTGCATGACACCTTCAGAACAGCAAAAATTGATAGCTAAAAAACCCTAGAGAGTCATAGTGAGTAAGGCTTCACCATTTATCACACTGGCTAAGACTGACCTTGCTTCTAAAACAGTTAACTGATGAAGGGCTGAAAGACTCTACACCTGGGGGCAAAACATATGGTCAGTTACCTGTGCATGTGCAATGCCTCTGAGATCAAGCTCTCCATATACTATCTTGGACTCCTAGTTCTGTTTTCAAGAGAAAAATCAGATACAGATCTTCCATACCTGAAGAACTTCATTAGGTTCACTGGCATAATTCTGCGCAGGGATCAGGATCCAAGGCTAGAAGTCAGAAGACTCTAGAGAAGGTCTGGGAATTATGTTTCATTTGTAGTGTGAAGTCACTGATGTGATTACATCACATAGGATAAAGGACACTTAGAAGACACTTTGATTCCCAGTGCTCTCTAACAAGCCAAGTTATTTCTGGCAACAGATTTAACCGTGATACATATTTTAGGAATACACTGCTTAGAGATCATGCATACAAGAGCCGGGGAAAAAACCCCAGAAACCAACAGACTTTATGAGAATTTCTTTTGAGAGAAAGATCTAGCTGCTGGTAACTTGTTCTCCTTTCTCCTGCAAGCTGTTTAAGATTAAATTTTTGTGAAGAAAGTTCTTTGGGAAGAGGAATCATCCCAGATTAGGAAGAAGTTAACTCTTTTCTAATTTCTTTTGAGGAGAAAGGCCCACATGTTTTAGTTTCTTGTTTTACAGATGCTTAACTTCTCAAACACTGTCCTTGGGACTGCCAAGACCCATGTGAATTGGGAGCCCGGTATGGAAACAGACAGCTGCTTGATTCCAGCAATGTTTTCACGTGATAGTCATTGCCATGGCACACAAGCACCAAAACAACTTGAGATCTCTTCAGAAAGCAAGAGACCAATGCAGGAGATGAACCTTTAACTCTTCATGTTTCCAGTCACCATCAGAGGCTGGGAAGGTCAGCAGCCTCAGAGGAGTCCTCCCACCCTTCCAAGCCCTCTGACTTCCCTACCTTCCACCAGTTAGTCCAAGAAGACAGCCTTTACCAGCCAGCAGGACCTCTTCTTTCTCATGAAGAATATTTTCGATCTCTTCACCAGCTCAATTTTTATGGTACCTCTCAGGTTAAATGGCAGAAGTGCAAGTATGGATATGGCCATGCTGGGCGAGAAGCCCAGCGGGGAACCATGCCAGGATAGGCAAGTGACCACCATCTTTCCAGAGTGCCCCATCTGTCTGGGTTATCAGACTGAACTCCCATTTTAATGTCTCTTGCCTGTATCAGACTTCGTGAACTTTTGACAAAGTTCTGGGTTTTCCTGGCACCCAGAGAAAAGGACAGCAGCTTCCCACAGGAGCCCGTGCACTTTAATATAAGCGATAAAGCACTACTCTATTTCTGTGCCACGGCTCAGAAAGATTTCCAGGCTGTTGGGTGAAATTACTGGAAGCACTATTTATACGCCTTGCTCCTAAAAGTGTAACTTCGGAGTTCAACGCTGGA
>VZRQ01004176.1:328293-437298 GCA_013397975.1 Machaerirhynchus nigripectus | reverse complement strand
TAAAGTTAAGTAACATGATAGTAGAAATTTTCATTGTAATTGTAGTGAAATGTCTAGGGGTGGAATTTGGTGTGGGGAATGTTTCTGTTTGGTTTAGTAGTTTTATTGTTCTAAATAGAGGTTGTATGCTGAATGTAATTTTGATAATAATACTTNTAAATAGAGGTTGTATGCTGAATGTAATTTTGATAATAATACTTAAATGTGTGTTCACAGAGGCAAGGGGTCGAGAATGTCATGGGTTAGCACAGCTTGGGTTTCAGTTAAGAAAAAAAATCCACCAGCCACGGAAGTGATGTTTTGCAAGGGGCTGTTCTAACTTCCTACAGACCCGATAAACCCAATCAATTGGCTAGTTTGAATACTGACAACTCTGTTGAGCGGCTAAAGAAGCTGAACACACCTCTTTGAAATACACATTTAAGTATGATCAAGCCCGGGAAGTGCTCTCTTACTTCCGGCTTTTGGACAGGTAACCGAGGCCCCGCGCGGCCCAGAGCAGGCCGGGCTGGGCCTGCCCCTGGGCCTGGTGGGGCCAGGGCCATGGCCCTGCTCTGTCCCCAGCTCGGCCGGGTTGGTCCCTGGTGTGGGGCTGGGCCGGCCAGGAGGAAGCCACCCCGGAGCTGCAAGCAGCCGTGTGGCCGAAACACCTACCCCCACCCCCAGCCGAGGCTGGGACCATGCAGCCGAATTTCATCCAGCCACACTCGGCAGAGATCACCAGTGAAAGGTAAGTTCCAGCTGCAAAGCCTGGGTAAGATTAACCCCTTCAGCACTGTAAATTCCCTGGAATAGATGAAGCCTGCAAACATCCATCCTCGCAAAGACAAAGGCACATGAAAAAGACACCATGATAGAGACACCAGAGTCAGTGAAGAAGAAAGAGCTGAAGCCCAGAGAGAGGAGATAGAGGGGATGCTTCAAACCTAGAAGCTGAAATTCTTTTGTAAAGATATGGTGATGAACTATGATAAATCAGAGAACCCTTTTGTAATTTAATGAAAGCATGTGGGTGTGGAGCATTCAACCATGAGCAAAGGTACCTTTGCTGAAACAAGCAAATGTTGCAGTAGCTGTGATCTAATGAGAAGTTTGAACAGAGAAAGAAATGTGTGATGAAGACCCTTGCTCCCAGGGAAGGAGAAGACTTCTGTTTCTAGAGATGAAGATAATCCCAGAGAATAGTTGAAGAGAACCTTTGCTTCTGAACAGCTTGTCCTTAAAATAGTAATCCTTTAGCTAAAGATTGAACCCTCGAAAACAGTTGTGGGGAAAGCTGTAAGTCAAGAGAAGGGAGTTTTCACATGGCAAGTAGAGAACCATTTCCTGGGTGGCTACCTTGTTGTGATATTGAAACCACGAGAGAACTGGTTCTTGTGGAGAAGCCTCCATAGCATACCAAAAGAGACTCTTCTCCCTGAGTGAACTGGAGAAAGACTATTATAAAGGTGGAAAACTGACTGGAAGAAAATCCCAAGTTGTGTCTTTTTAGGTTGTCAGTGGGAGGAAGAAAGGTGGGGGGAGAATAAGTGTTCTGAAGGTTTATTCTGACCCTTATTATTCCTTTTTACTTTTAGTTCTGTTAATAAACTTCTTTATATTCTTTGAAGTTTGGAGCCTGCTTTGCACTTATACTAATTCTTATCTCACAGAAGGGAAAAGATGCGAACAAACCCACTACAAGTGGTGATAGGGGATACAACATCAAAAAGTCACCCCAAGACAATGGCAAAAAAAATCCTGTGAATTAAGTTTAATAAATAATTATTTCCTGTGCTCCAATATGTGTCCATTGCCCCTATCCTTCCACTATTTGCTTCAGACAAGAGTCAGACTCCAGTTTCTCTATACTCATTTCTAGTTACCTATGGAGAGAACAAGACCTACCCTTAGTGTTCTCTTCTTAAAGTTGCACAGATTTAGCTCTCTCAGCCTCTCCTCATATCCTATGTGTTTCAGCCAGCTGACCTTCTTGGAGCTCCTCCAGCAGAATTACTCAGTATACAACTGTTTTTCCTCTGTTAGGAGCTCTAAAACTGGGCGCAGTGCTCCTAGATGTGGCGTCACAATTTCTGAATAGAGGGGAAGAATCTATTTCCCTGACAAAACTGCTGATCCCAACATGTGCTGTTGCATGAGATCATTCCCTCTGAAATGCAAATAGGAAATGGATCCTCAAGCATATCTAAAAAAGCAAACCTTATTTCCCCCCAGAGTTTTTGGGTATGTTAAGAGAGACAGTTAAATTAGTTAGACTAGATCCTTCTGTGGATGCAGAATCTACCAGAGCCCATTCTGGAATATCTATAGGTCAACAGCCCTGGTTATAGAGCAGTACTCTCAGAGGCTCAGCACAATACCTTTTTTCCATATTTTCATTTCACTGGAATTAATACAGCACTTCATGGATATTGAATGGGTTTCACCAGCAGAAATTCCATGCATATGCTGTGCCCCATACAGTGTGGCATAGATCCCACAGAGCACACATAGTACTGAAAACACACCTGCTTATACCTGAGACTTCCCCTTAATGAAACAATCTGATTGAAAATGCAATGGAGTCAGCATGCCCAGAATTGTGCTCTCTCAAGCGATGATTCAGTTGACAGCTACAAATGATATTTAACTATGTGGGAAAAGCCAAATATGTTCACAAGGACTTGCAGGACCAGTGTAGCAAAGAAAGGTTGATAGCGGAAATTTTGGGAATAAAGGCTGAGGATTATGGCAGTCATCAAGGGTATAGAACAACATCCAAATTGTCACTGAAAGAGTTTTCAGCTTTGTGAGCAGGTAGAAACAGTTTTAGAGCATAAAAAACAGGAGAAGGAGCATGTACGCAACAAAAGTAAAACATTCTATACAAAGTAAAAATGCAAAGTAGGTAATGGGAAGATCAAAAAGACTGTCATAGGAATTCACGAGTAAGGATGATAAACACAACTGCTTATTTGCAGCTGGTCCTTCTCTCCCTGGAGAAGAAGCAACTCAGCTTTTAGGCTTGTTCTTCACTATATTTTGCTTCTGTGACTGAAAAATCGCACATGAAATGTTAGGCTTTATTTTGCCATTGAGTTAAGCATGTTAGAATTTGAAAGCACAGTTTGTGTTTGTGCTGTTTATGGTGTGTGCACATGTGTTTTTTCTGCTCCAGCCTTCATGGGAAGGTGGCTGATCTCTCAGCATGAGTCAAAGTCAGCTCCTATGGCAACTGTCTGCACACAAGTGGTCTGCAATGTACTGGAACGTTCCACAGCATGCTGCATGAAAGTGGACAGTAATAAGAAATGGTGATCATTACAGTAGTGAGCTGGTGAAAAGACATCTGTCAATATAGCACCAACATCTTTGCTGATCTTTCTCATGTTTACAAGGAAATCTGAGCAGTCTGTTGCCACAAAGACATTTGGTATCAGTAAGCCATCTGTAAAACACACTGGGACGGGGGATGAAGAAACGTGAATTTAAATGTGTAAATTTTAACTGAGGTGATCTACCTTTGTTCCTTCAGAAGGCCTATGGTAAAAAATGTACTGGTACATTTAAAAAAAAACCCCAAAACAACAAAAAACCCAAACTTGGTTTCTAAAATGCAATTGAATCAAGAATGGGGGTTCAAGAAAGTGAATCAAAATCTGAATTTCTTCAGGTATATGAAATTGGTCATTATTGATTTTTTTAACCAGAGGGACCTGGATGGAGTGGTTGTTCTATATTTATACTGTGGAAGAGCCCACAGAAGAGATCACCTCTTACCTGTGCTTGAGCACCTCCTGAAATTAGACTCTGAATGTGAAGTGTCTGCACATCTGACTTATGTGCACAAAGAAAATACCAAATGCACTGAAAACCAAGCCCTGATCAAAGGAAACTGACCCCAAATGTCGGAGTTGAAAAAGAGAGGCTTATTTAAACAAAATTTATAGAAAAATCATGACCCAGGCTTTGTTTTGCATTTCCTTAGTGGAGGACACCTTTCCTTTCTGACTGCAGGAGCTTAGAATAACCAGCTTCCCTTTTTTTTTACAAAAGCCATTGTGAAGACCACCTTAAATCTCCTTTTAGATTCAGACATAAATCCATTAGAACCTTACCATTTACCCTTTCTGAAAGGGTAACATTTTTATATGTGTAAATCTTGATTTGAAGTTGTTTCCCAGATTTCTGAAATCTTTTTGTTTACTCAGAACATTCTTCCCTTCTGCCTCCCATTACTTTTAAACAGTAGTTGTCTGAAGCTTTCCTTAGTGCTTATTCATGACTGCACTGGCTTTCAACTTTCTCTTGATATTGAAATGGCTAAACTGTGAGTTTATAATGTATGATTTAGATTTTTTCTTTCTTAAATGGAGAATAAAGCTTAAAGGAGAGCACAGCTGCAGGAAGCAGTGAAACCCTGAGTACTTTGTCATTTTGAAATCACCCTCCAATTGCCACACATATACATAATAAAATCTGATTCTATGCTGTCACATTTATTGTTCGACTGAATTTCTTACATAATTCTCATTACTGATGTCATTACTGAGTAGCAGAATCACAGTAATCTGTAACTAACATGATAAACTCTCCTGAGCACAATAAATAAAAATAAAAACCATTCTGTGAGTAAGAAAGAAAAAGCGATAGGAATAGAGGTAGCTAGAAATGAGCCGTGAGGGTGGGAGTGCTACAGGCTGTTATTCATATTTATTATCTTTCACGAAGCTCCCACATGCATTAGGCACTTAGAGGTGAGAATGCTCAAGGTATGTGAGATGCAAATAGATTGTCAGAGGGTAGGAATATTTGCAGTGCCTTCCTCACGTATTTTAATTTCCTTCTCTCCAACCTATCCTTCCAGAGAGGTAGATGTTGGTACCGATTCTAGTTTGGAGAGCTCTGTGATGGAAGAGTCAGGATTACCCTCATTCGTTGTTAAGCAACAGTTGTTAAGCAACAGTACATAATAAAGCTGCTCTGCTGCAGAAGCGTGGTATACCAGACTGACTGTCTGTTATTAAATGGCTTCTTAATATTGGAAGAGGCATCAGGCTTGATTTTATGTTCTGCTGGATTGATATAATACTAGTGAATTCATACATGTTATAACATTGAAGTACACTGACAGGCAATTGAAATCCCAAAATTATAGAAGGGTAAAATATACCGGGTGAGAAAAAAAAGGTAAGCAATGACTTTGTAGTAGTGTAATTCCTTGTTGTTTTGCAGGTTTTTTAGTTTCTTCCCAAAGTAAATTAATATTTCACGTTACTCAGATTTTCTAAAACTTCAAATTTTTTAATATATTTTGTGACTTCCTCCAAATCCAGTTTCTGGCTAGGAGACAAGAAAAATCAAATTAATAATTTTGAAATTCATCTTTAATAAAAACAAATCCTATCCAAGCAGATGGGACATAGAATAGCATTTTTTTAAGTGGGTTTTTTTTAGCCTCCAGTGTCTAGCCCCTTTTCTCCCACTCTGGGAATTCTGGCTAATGATAGGCTATTATGGAGAAAATTCAGTCAACACTCTGTATCAATTCACACTGCATATAAATAAGCCATTTCAATCCATAAATCAACTTATTAGAAATGATTTTGAATGCACCGTGCTGAAATACAGTTCACAGTGAAAATACACTGCAGGATATTTTAGAGCAACTTAATACTGTTTGGGTTGTTCAAGATTAAAATTAAAAAAATAAACTTCGCTTTGGATATGTCTTCATTACCAAAGCCCTGGATCATTTACTTTAACAATGTCAACTTGCTCTCGCTATCCCATTCAACTGAATTAGTAAAGGAAGTAATATGCAAGAACACATCTCATGGTATTCCATTATCTTGAAGGAGAGTACTATCAGCTTACAGGAATTAAGCACAGACTTGCCCATCTTCTCACTCTCCTACCCTCTGTGTTGTGGGAACTATATCTGGAATGGGGAGAGGGAAATTTTGACATCTCAGAAAAACATCTTAAAATGGAGACTTTAGAAAGGAAATAGCATATGTGGGGAAAGACAAGTAAAAGGAGCTCAAGCAGCTCTTGACTCTGCCCCCTTTAGGTTTAGTGAGACTTCAATGCTGACATCTGTGAGAATGAAAGCAGGTTTCAGGTCATCTTCTTCACTTTCCTGACTGAGGGAAGAAAAGAAGACAAGGACCCTTTGTCTCCAAGACTGGCCATGCGGTGACATTGATGCACGCTGTCTTCTCACTTGCCAGTGCTCTGCCATCTCCTCTGCAGCTGTATATGAATCTCAAAGTTGGAGCTCTGACAAGAATAACTAGCTCTGTGTTTATTATTTTTCTAACCGATTAGAGAAGGGGGGTAGATAAATTGCTAAATATTCTGTCAAGTCAACATAGCTTAAAAGAAAAAACCTCAGTTTCCAAAAATATTTTCTGTTATAATTGTTTCCATTAAGAGTAGCAGATTGTCCGTCCTATAATCCCATCCTATAATTCCCTCTGTCTCTCCCTGTAGATCAAGAAAGGCGTCCTACTCAGCTTATATTTTATTCTTATTCATACAACACTTCTGCTGACTCTGAACTGATCAAGGGAGGAAACCTGAGTCAGGAATTGGCTGCAAATTAGGGAAGATGAGGCAGCTACTTCCTAGTTTAATGTCTAAAAGCACAACAATAAATCTCTCTGTTTCCCCATTTAGAGAGCTAATTGGTACATTTACACAGCTGGTGCTAGCTTTGTGTGGTGGGTTGTTTTGTTTGTTTATTTGCTTGTTTTGTTTTATTTTGCATTTAGCTATAATGAAAAAGGTGTACATATGCATATTTGACTTAAATACTTCACAGAGCTCTGGGGGTTGCAAATGGGCCTATCAAGAGCCTCTGTTGCACTAAACCAGTGGCATCTAGCAGCAAAGTTTAAAGTCAAACATTATTGTGGTTTTACCGTTCTCTGTCCTTATTCCTGTTCCGGAGTTGGACGTGAGAACGGCGTAAGAGCTTCAACAGGATCTCTTCACCAGCCAAAACTCTTTCAAGACAAAGGGACAGTATAACTGTCACATTGGATTAGAGTCAACGTCTATCTAGTTCAGTGGTCAGAACCAAAAGCAGGTCAGCAACCAACAGATGTGAGATAGTACAGCCTCCTTTTGGATATGAAATTGGCAGATAAACTGTTACACGGTAAGAAAGTTTTAGGTCAGTTCTAATTCACATGAGGTTGTCCAATTTACTGTAGCTCAGCTGAGGATTTGAACAAGCAAATGGATATTTGCAAACAGTCCAGCAATATCTTGGGACAAAAAAAGGCAGAGGGGAAAAAAACAAACCCTACCCTGCAAGCAAGAATTAGTAAAGCTGATGGGAAAAGTTAAAGAAAAAGCATTATCTGACAAAAAAACCCCAAACTAAATGCCAGTTTGTTTAAATGTTAATTAAATCTCTGATCAGTCAACCCAGATCTATGTATTTTCTTTTAAACTGGCATCATACAATCCACATTGCTCCCCAAACAAACAAAAAACAAACAAAACCCCATCAAAACCAAATGAAAAAAACCCAGTCCAAATTCATTTCTGTGTGATCAGTGGAGGTTCCTTTCAGCAATTTTTATCATCAGTGACTGCTTCATACAACTTCACAGGATCTGTAGCTATGTTAATAGGGATTCTTCTTCATTTTGCAGTTCTCCTGAGGCTATAACTTCTCAGCCTTCCTTATAATTCTGCAGTCCAGCAACAGAAATAACCTCAAGAAAGGTGGAAAAAGACAGATACTTCTCATAATTATGACAAATGGTTAAGCCAGCCTCTTGTTCTGTAGTATCTGTGAGACTGAACTGCCAATGACAATACACACAAACTCACACAGGTAGGCTCAAGCACACAAATTAGCAATGCAGATAAATCTGTGCCATCAAGGTGAACTATCAGTGGAAGCTCTTATACGAAACGCTGAAAATGACTCCTACTGCACTACTCTCATTCATTCCACGCGGTTTGTTCAACTCTGGAAATAATCATGCCAAAAAGACTGACTGGGGTAGGACCAGGAATGACCTCATTAGCATTTAGTGCCATCACCATAAAAGGGAGAAGATAATCAGAAACAGGGTGAGGAAAGATAAAAGGAGCAAAGTATAAAAAGAAAAAAAATTTTTTTGGCATTGTACTATTGGAGTTTGATGGATCCCTGTTGTCAAATGGGTGTAATTTGTAAAGATCAATGGTTTTAGTTAAACTGCAGTCCATGGTATCCCATCATCTAATTCATCTACACAGCATATGCTTTTTTTCTTTTTTGGAGAAAGGAGCACAAGGTCATTCTCAAGATTTTTTATTGATGGGGGTTTTTTTTGTCTGTACAGCCTAAATGAACTGTAAAACTCAAATACTTAATGGGTATTTTAGCCAATATTCTTTGTCTGCAAGGTGAAATATGCCTGATAATGATTGGAAAGATCTTGTTTCAGTACTTCCCATAAAGAAGCAGCACTTACTAGGAGCTTCTATTGAAAACACTGCATACTCCACTAAGCTCCAAAGCACAAATTCCGAGTGTTGCCATAGAGCTGTCTGCATTTTTCCAACTCCTTCTGTCTTCTTTTACCTACACATAAAGTACACACTCACATATCAGAGCTCATGAGCTCTGTCTTTATCAGCTTTAAAGTACTTAGACTCTCACACAGTTCCTCAGGGTCTCAGTGACTCTTCCCTCTCCCTTGCACCTTGTGCTGCTGGACAGTTAAGTTTAGGATGCCCATCTACCTTAGCTTTTCTAGTAGTTTCTTTCTCCCAGTCCCTGTTGATGAGCATGACCGTTGTCTGACCACTGACTAAGGACACTGCCATTAGCAGATACTCTTCTGCACTTGCTGGTTAAGTATTTTCTTATCTCTGAGGTTCAAACTATTATCAGTTCAGATGGTCTGGAAGAGGCAGTAGGAAAACATATATGTGATTTTAAAGGAGCTAGCTGTTCCATGACAGCTTCAAATATAGTCACTTAGTTCTCCTTGATAGTAGGACAAACCGTGTGCTTTCACAGCCCAAAGTGAGATTTTATTTCTTAATTCTAGTTTTGATTTTAATCTTTGGATTATAAAGTACACCAATTTCTATCTAATCATCAATGTCCAGTGATTCTTATGAGTTCATTATACAGCAACAGTAATTCCTGTTGTACTTTTCAAAGGGTTTGAAATATTTTGTCTTTCATTTTATGAAGCTATGAGACTTTTTGAAACAACCTGCAGCATTTGAACAAAGTAGACTCCGAAGTCAAAGATCATATATCATGATTATACTTACATGTGTAAAACACACTTTTATACAACCATGAAGAAGCAAAAGAAAACTATCAACTGGCTGCTTTGTTAACTAGAAGATACAAAATTTGCTTTTCTTTTCAATTTTAATCAAGAATGCCAAAGTCTTTAGTGAATTCTTCCTACAAATGACAGTTTGGTGAGCCTTAGGGAACACCCTACTTTAGATGTGCTTTCATCCAATGGAAATTAATTGACCCATATTCCTAAGAAGTTCTTGCTTTACATTAGAATGCACATTCTCTGAAATAACTAAATTTTGCATAATATGCCCCTTTTATCTTCATATCATACAGACATTTGTTTGTCTGAATCCTTCTTGTGCTGTTTCTTTCACTTTCAGTGATTACTTTATTTCCAGCTATTGCCTGATCCTGTTGAATCATTTTCTTTCTTGTAATTAAAAAAAAAAAAAAGTAAATTATTTATCAGTGAATCTAGAGCATTTTCTGTTGAAAACTGAATATGACTTCTACGTATTTTCGTCACATTTTTGGTCATGTAATTAATTTTCTCCTGTGACCCTCTGGCAAACAGGAGTAATTCAAAGAGCTACTTCTTAACTAGTGCCATCTTTGATCTTTGACTGCCAACTTTTCATTTTCTCTTTACTTAACTCTGTGGATAGATTTGGCCTTTACTTGTCAGCAGTGACTATTGCAAATACAGGTTCCAGCAATATCCACACATCAAGTTTCTTCTACCTTCCTGGTTTTAAGAGAGGAAGTACTTCCTTCATGCTATCTTGTCTAGTGTAGTCTTCCTTTTTAAATTTATTTTAAACCATAATTTTCAGTACTTTCTAGAACAGATCTTCTCCCTTAGAGATCATCTGCTACCAGTCTTTCTCCTTTTCTGAACAGCCACAGCACAGCTAGAGTTAGTCTGTCTTCACACATTTCTTCTAATTTGAAATATCTGCCTTTATCTCTCAGTCCAATTGATTCTGCATCTCTCTTCAGAATGCGGTTCAAATCCTGAGCTGATACTGGTGCAAAAAAACCCCACCTTATTGCTTTAGTTATCTCAACATTTTAATGCCTTTAATTTAAACTTTAGTTAAGCTTCGTAATACACCTGAAAACTCTTATTATTTTAAAAGGATTGGAGATATATAAACAATCCTTACTTCCAAGAAAAAAAGTTTTAAAAAATTTGAAGTAGATCTAAAGTCTTACACACTGACTATGACTCATCACACTAGAAAAATGCATTTAAAATTGACTTGCAATGGGTATATATTTTGCACTAATGCCACAGAGCAGAACATCATAATGCACTACAACTTGCACTAGCTCCCTAGGGCTACAGCTTCAATAAATTGGCTGGTATCTACACAGTCAATATTTCTTAGTAAGTTCCTGAACAAAGGGATTAGTAAGACTTCTATCCAGCATATCCACAATTGTGTTTTAATTCCACAGCACTATTTGCAAGAGTTGCAGTTTTAGTCCTGGTGGATTGGCCAAATTCCGATTGAGGATTTGCATTTTGCATACCTGTTTTGCCCCTGCAGTTCAATTTGATATGTTTTGGCTCATCACTTCCTGCCTTAATACGTTGTAGCCTGATGCCAAGTATTGTTAAACAGCTGCTGTACTTCCCCTGAGAGGATTTCAGTAATGTGTGACAAATTCCTACAGATACGTTGAAATAAAAGGTGCTGCATTGGATCGTATATAGTGTCTGAGAAACTCAAATGGGACATTCATATCCCTGGTGCCTCATTTTCATAGCTTTCTAAGGAAGAAAAGAAGGAATTATCTACATATTGTGATAAAATGGATCTGAGGGACCTAGGTATCAAGGGAAAGCCTTGCATAACATAGGAAAGCAAAAAAATTATAGATCGTACCTACTGTAAAGCGAAGAGCTAGAGAACCCTTAATAAATAAAGACCTGTAGGGGCATCTTCCTTTCCATTCCCATAAATGAATGTGTTAGGTTGATTACTTTCACATTTCCTTTAGATAGTATAGCTTATGAAGGATTATGATGGGTAGATAGAAACTGAGATCTATCCTCAGTTTTATCCAAAGGTATAAAATAATGCCATATCTTTGAGTATTTTTTTACTGCATTTCAATATCAGTATGTAATTAAAATTCACTGTTATTAGTTAATATCTTTAATTTTATTTACATATTCTCAGTCCAACTACTCTCAATACTTAATAGAACCAGCATAATTTGAAAACCAGTAGATAATGTAAATATGATTGAAGTTGTAGTCAAACTAAAAGTAATGGAATATCCCCATTTTGACACCCTTCTATTTCTTCCTTAGAGAGAGAAAATAGAGCATACCACTATTTAAAAAGGTAGACAAAATAACTACAAGTTTTAACACAAGAGGAGAGCCATACAAATATTTCCTATAGTGCTTGTAAAATGTTATCTCATGAGTTTTAGTCTCTTAAATTTGAATATCTAAACAAAGATCTTGCAAGTCCTTGCAGGTTACATAGCGCAAGATATTTATTGGACCACAAACTTAAGGTGAAGCCAGTGTTTCAGAAGAGAGGGAAAGCTCTCAGTCTTCAGCTCATGGTTGTTTCTTTGTAGGACAGCAGCAGAGACATCCTCAGAATGCACACTTACACACCAATGAAGTCAGGGGGACTTACACTAGAGATTGATGCTGTACCTATGCTCAACAGCTGCCCTAAGTATTGCCCAGCAGTATTAGACAGAAGTTGTTGCCTGCTGGTTTCATTACTGCTGAAACAGGGATAAAATGACAAGCAATAGATGTTATCAGAGTGGCAAGGGCTTTGAACAGAGCTCTTGCTATCCTAACTGGGCACTAACCTCTTCTGCCATCTTCTGTCAGAAGGTTTGAGTAATCTTCTTTTCATTCCTCAGGGCAATTTCCAGTCAGTCTGGTAGTAAGCATCTCTGCATACCCTTTCTCGATCTTGCTTCTACATTCACACATGCAACATTGCGCATTTACATTGCAGAATGAAGCCATAAACTCTGCATGTCAGCAGACCCATTCAGGATTTAACAATCTGTCTGAGGAGAGAATATGCCCCATTATCAATATCCTGCTTAACCAGGAATCTAGGATAATGAGAAATATTTACGTGATTTTTCAGGTTAAATAAAACCAAGGCAGGTTGACTTAGATGTGATGTACTAGCAGAAAGTATTAGAAATTAATATTGAAGAAAAAGGATACTTAACAGGCTTTAAGCACTAAATTACTTTGAAAAATTAATGACTTAAAACATTATGCACTTTAAAACTTTTGGAAAAAATATGTTTAATACATCGTTAATTGGATGCCCTGAAAATACATTTGTTTTATTCAAAGACAGACTTTGCACTGTGCAAAATTAAACAATGGAAATGAGATCAATAAGGTCTTTGAATACATGGGATTATATCTCTTTATAAAATGCCCTTAACCTTGAAAATAATACAGGAAACAGCAAAAAAAGAAAGGAAAATATTAGAACTGCACTGAGGATGCTTAAGATTATATAGGCAACATTTACTGAATCCTAGGGATTGTTAGTGTGCTGGCTGTAAATGAAGGTCGTCTGGCTAGACATCGTGTGTGTGACAGAAATTCTGGTATGGCAACAGCAATTTTGCCATCTCTGTTGTGTTTGTTCTCATCTAAGGCCATATGTTTAACAGTGTACAGATTTTATATCCACATCTGCTGCTGCCATCTTCCTTTTGTCCCTATTTCTCACCAAGCCACAAAAAGCATCACAAAGAGGAACAAAGGACATCCTGCTAATGTTGAGTCCAGGCCAGTAATAAACTAACTCTATTTTGCTTTGTCTCCAATGCTATTACTGCACTCCTGATAGTTTCTGTGCACTTAAATTTTATACAATGAAAGACCCATTAGTGTCTGCCCCTGTTAGAAAATTTCAAATTTAGAAATTTGAATAAACTTCAGCTTTCCTAATATCCCTTAGCTTTAATTAGTATTCCATGAGCTAAAGAGATGAGTTTCTTTAAGGGAGACAGTGAAGTAAAATAGTAGTTTTCCATAATGGAAATGCATTTCTTTGATCCTAAAAACTAGTGAACATCGAAACATCTTCTTTTCATTTTTCTCTTTTGTTAGAGTTTAATTGGTATTAGATTGTGATGGTGGAAGAACATATTATCCTGTAGAAAACCTTCATGTCAATTAAACAATATTTAAAATTGGAAGTTCTATTGATTAACCAAAGCAACATACCTCAATCCTCATGTAACAATTGAAACCTATTTTCCAAAATAGTACATCTTCTCCCTGTCTACTTACAGGCAATGTCATGAGTCTTGAGGAAATGAAGGTTTGTTGAAGGGCTCCTATTAATTCAGTCTGATTACCATTGCATCTTATAATCAGCCTCATATTTTAGCATGAATAACATGCAATTTCAGAGACTGTGAAACAGCATTTGGTTTGTACATCTTTATCAACATCAATCCAAGCTGCAAGTTACTTATTAAATAGTACAATTTGGTTTAAATGCATCTTATAAAATGTGAATTTCTCAATTCCATATCCTAGCTAATTTGACTTTCAGAAAAACTATCATTTGGAGAATTTGTAAATACTGAAAACATGGAGGCACTTTTGTTGTGTACTGATCCAAGTATCATAAAATGGCCTGTGAGCTAGCAACAGTGGATGCTGTTGCTCCTTTTCTCCATATCTTCTTACACATATAACTAGAGCGCTTCAATGTTGGATAATATGTTAAAACTACTGTGCATCTTTAAAAGGCTGTTAGACACTGATTTCCCATAGACTGCAATCAGCTCTTTGAAATTGTAGTGTTTGTGACAGAATAAACTCCATTAACTTGTTTTATTAGTACTGTGCGCAGTCAGGAGAAGCAATGCTGCAGAACATGATGAAATGACTAACAGTCTTCATCAGTGCACAGCAGAATGTTTTCTCCTTACACAGAATATATAATTATTGCTCACATAAACAGGTAGATTTCTTTTTTCATCTTTCTAAGGTAATATTGGGAAATCTAAGACTCTTATTCACGAGAGAAATAAAAAATAAATTAAGCTTTCCCCCACCCCCGCTCCGTTCAATTTGTTACCATGCTGCTGCTGTAATTTTTGTCTGTTTCAGAGAATGACCTATCAAATAAAAAACCAATTCTAATTCAGTCGGTTACTATAATGACAAAGCAGTTCAAAAAAGCCAAAGGAGCCTGAGAAAGGAAAGATTTACTGACCAGCTGTTTCCCAGAGGCACATTAGTCAAATTTTGACAGCTTGTACACAAGGTAAGCTGCCAAACTGAGTAAATGAAAGCAGAACAAATCCAGGAGGAGAAAGTATAGCTTGCTTTATGTAAGTAAATGTAAGTCAGCTATCACAGAATCACTATATATTTCAGAAGCAGGTAGGTATTCTATACTGCAGATGGCACAGCTGCCAGTGCTTATCTGAAGAGAAAGGTGTTCTATTCCAGAATGGCTCTTACAGCATTGCATTAGCCAACTCAGAAATGTAAACAACTTTTTCTCTTTTCCTTTGCCTCCATTTTCTGCTGTCTTTTTGCTTTGCCCATTCAAGATGAAAGTCAGGTTCTTAGCTGACTAGATGCTTGGGACTCCCAGTATAAACGTCAAACATTTTAGCCTAACAAATTATAGGAAACATGAAGCTGAGCAATCACAAAGGAAATGATTGAAAGGAAAAGTCAGTAGAGATGTAGAATAATGAGACGCAAGAAAAAAAAATTGAAATCCAATCCAGCCTATTTTTTTGCCAGCAAAATAATGAGTTTATGATTTGCCAATTGAATATAACTAAGTAGAAAGGTACTTTTCATAACAATGATTTATAAAGTCACTCTTCTGCTGGGTAAGTGTTCCTTTTGCATTAGAGTAGTGTCTGTTTTTGCTATTGTAGTTAAGGGACTGTCAGCCTTTTCGTTACATAGACCTCTATATTCAGGAGCTTGTAATTAGTTTATAAAAATCCACAACATGCTGAAACTTGAACTAAGATTTTAGTCTAGGAGTAGTTTTTATAATATATTATAAAAAAAAATCATTAGTCAAATTTTAAAAGAATAAAAAAATTCTCCTTTTTACTGTTCTCCTATTCAGCCTGTATGTTGCACGTTGTGTTCCTTTCAATACCACAATATGGGTTCTGGTGTCCTAAGGCACATACATATATATACATGTATTCACAAGTAAAAAAATAAAAGTCTCACTGATGTAACAAAAAAAACCTCCCACAAGCAAAAACAAAAAAAAAACCCAAACAACAACACAACAAACAAAAAACCCCAAAACCAACCAACCAACCAACCAAAAAAAAAAAAAACCCAGAAAAAAAAACCCCATAGAAACTTCCACAAGCATTATGCACACCCAGCAGCTACTTATTCTAAATCTGAGTAGATTTTTCAGGCTGTGGATCTATAATATGCAAATGCCTATATTCATGCCAGTATTCTGAAGGTCAGAATGGAGTATAAGTTAAACCCACAAAGGTCAGAAATTAAGTGTTATGGCTGAAACTCTATCCTGAAAGGACAAGAGCATCTATTTCAGTTGGCCCAATAATGTGAAAGTTCACAAGGTAAAGAGCCTCACTTACCAGGCATAAACTCTGAAAAGCATTTGAAAATTTTGCTTTCAGAGCCACACTGCCAAAAGAGAACTTCCTGCTGCAAAATGATGTCTTTGCAATACTGGCAATGTAGAAAGAAGTACAACATATTAGATGTTAGGCTATGTTAGCATTTCATAATTATACCTCTGGGGAAAAGAACCTCTAACTTGAGAAGACCAAAATAGTTCAGGTGAACACACTTGTCCTTTACACATGAACGTTTCTACCTTCTTTTCATAACCAATGTCTTGTTTTGTCTTCATCTGCAAAAAATAAACAAGTTGCCATCTGCTAAAATTTTCCTTCCACTCTTTAGAAGTGCATCAGTGCACTTTGCACCACTGCTAAACATCTCGTTTTCTTTTCACTGCTTTTCCCAATAACATGATCCCTCACTTGTTGCTACTATTTTGAATGCTTATGGTCCCATGATAAAATTTCGTGTCATCATCTTCAATCCAACAGGATCATCAAATGTTTTCTCTGAAACAGCAGCAGTATCATCTCCAGTCAGAGTATTCTAACTGTTATAAACCATACTGAGCATCTCTTTCAAATAACCCACTGCTGACAGTTTTCCCAGTAATACAGACCATTTAGGGAAGACAGACAGACGCTGATATCGAATGCTCAGGAGACACATAAGTAAATTATTAGTAAGAAACATTAGGAGTCTTTAAAAAGGAAATAATGGTGAGTGTGGTTTCTCCACCTAAGAGACCTACTCCCCTTAAAAGAAGCCATAAATCTTTAAGTCTGAGCACATTCCCAGAGGAAGGACAGATCCAGGTAGAAATCTTTTTTTTTGAAAAGTCTGCATAGGAACAAAAACAAGAGGAAAAAAATCAAGCTACTGGTACCTCCCATTGAAAGTCAGCATTGGTCCTTTTGCTGCACTTGATTTAGTCCATCTGACTGTGGTACCGTGGTAGGTATAGAGACTACTTTACCTCATTGTGCTCATTACTGAGCAATTTAATATGAAGGTTTGGGTTGTGTACATTTTCCTTTTCTCTTGTTGTTCCCTGTCTCAAACATGCTCTCAGGCCACACTCACAGGATCTACAAGGATCGTGTGTCTTGATTTTGCTACTGCTCTTCTGCACTATTCTCTTCTGGACGTCAGTCTACTTCCTCCCTTCTGCAGCAGCACAATCAGTGGTGTTGGCTTAGCTTGAAGGATTGTTACAGAAGAGGCTGACACTTTATAAAGCACTTCACTGAGAAAAAGTCCTCTTCATCTCTGAGATCTTCCTGTGTAAATCTGGACATCATTCAATTCCCATGCAGCACCACATCCTTCATGACACCTGTTTCAGTTCTACCAGCCTTTCCACACAGATCTTTCTGGAGAAGTCAGAATGTCTTATGTTTTGCCAAGGGGAGACAGCTCTTTCTCTGACTTGTTCATCCTGCCTTTGGGCTGCCTCTTCTCAAAACTTTGCTACCCTGGACTTGACAGTCCCTACGGTGACTGTGAAAGTCTTCTTTCCCAGGTGCAGCAGAGGTGACCTGAGATGACAAGAAATGGATAACTGCAGAATACTTTAGGTTGGAATGCACATTTGTGGTTTTCTGGTGCAAACTTTCTCCTCAAAGAAGGGTTAATATAATGTCAGCTTCCCCAGGGCTGTGTGCAGCTGAGTTTTGAGTGTCTGCAAGGGTGGAGATTCCTTAGACTCTCTGGTCATCCAGTTCCAGTCTCTGTCCTCTTTGTGAAAAGGTTTTTCTTTACATTCAAGGAAACTTAGAAACAAGTTTTGTCTATTGTGCTTTTTTCTTTTGTTAGGCACTTCTGTGAAGAGTACAGCTGCTGTGCTGAAAGTTCACAGTGCAACATCACTATATTCTACCATTAGAACCTTGGAGAGAGCAATTAGATCATCACACACTCTTCTGAATGATGGACGAACAGCTCCCTCAGTTTCATATGCATCATATGCTTCAGCCCCTTAAACACTCCCATATTTTAGTGGTCCTCTGTTGGAATCACTCCAGTTTGTTAATTTCTTTCTTTTACTGGAAATCCTGTTTTATATGTACTTGTACAGTGTGGTTAAGTGTCTTGCATATCCTAACTCTGATTTCAAGAGTACAGTGCAGAGACATCTGGGTTACTGGAAGGCACTGGCCCTTGACCAGCAGAGCTTTTCTCTTGGATCATCTGTCTCACTGTGATACAAATCACACTTCAATCAGCAGTTAATAATGACTGCCATAAACAATGAGCAGTAGAGAAGGTATTCACATTGTGAAAGAAATAAGGCGTCTGCTGCTGGCTTCTGTGAGAAACATTTTGAGGCCAAATGTCAGATTACATGTTGGCTGACGGTACTGATAATGCTCTTAAGAGTATACACAGTGGAATGTTCCAGGTGACTTTCATATGAGAAATATATTGAATTTCATCCAGCTTACAGAAAGTGTCAGCAAACATCTTTTGTTCAGTTTCTCTTACCGGCATGCCATACCCTGCTGCATTTACAGAATTAAAAAATACATTCTTAATTAATATTTTTACTACTGTTTTGAGAAACTCTACCCAAAAAATCACAGCTGGTTGCAGAGAAAATTTTTGCTTTATTCCCCATGTTAAAATTCACTAGTCATAGTGAGATTTTCATGCTATTAAATGGATGACTGAATGTTTTGCTATCACTAGCTGATGCCTTGATGATATGCTGTTTCATTTCCTATGAAGTATACACAAGGATCTCTCAGCCATAGGTCCTGACTGACCACAGGTGTCACATGAATGCACAGATATAGCAACAGAGTTAATAGAGCTGAGTGTGTTTGCAGAGTAATTTCTGAAACTACATGGATGGACTAGAAGGATCTTGGCTGATCGTTTTTCCAGGAGTCTATCTTTATTAAATGGTAAACCATTACCTGTTGTAACACCTGAAACTGAAAGATAGATTTCATAGCCATTCTACAGACAGCACTATACTGTGACAATTCAGTGAAATTTAGAACTCAAATGTTCAAGCTAGTCACACGACACCTTGGCAACCAGTTCTTCTTGTAGAATGGTACTGCAATTCAGTGACCATCATCTGTAAGACAAGAAATCATTCTTTAAAATGCAGAATGAAAATAAATAGAAGAGAATATAATGTTCTGAATGAAACGTTCATCATTGTCACTTGCACTGTTACATAACCAAACACCTCTAAATAAAAACTACCCAGGTTTGTTTTAAACAATTAAAATTGATGCATTGAATTTCTACGGTGTTGACAAAGTTTCTTATATTACTAAAATAAAATGTTAGTGCTACCAGTTTCAAAAAGATTAGGTTCGATAGGATCAAAAATACACAAGTACATGATCACTTCATCCATCATTTTGGGTTGCTTCCAAAATGAATAAGCAAATTTGAAAAATGAAGGAGAAAATATTTCAGGAGTACACTGTCACACCAGGTTCCAGGTCAGTGGTAGGACTTACGGGTCTACCCATAGCAGTGGAGTTGGAACTAGACGATCTTTAAAGTCCCTTCCAACCCAGAGCATTCTGTGGTTCTATGATTCTATTTTAATTTGCTATAAATGACTGAATGAGATCTTTGTGAAACTTTTAATATTACCCCATAATAATGGATGAACACAAATATGAAATCACTGTAATGACCTCCAGAGTATGGTTGGTTATGCTATTGTAAATATCTTTTGTTTACAGAGGTATTGATTACACTGCCAAAATAAATTGACTTGCATGAATGCAATCTGGGAAACAAGAATTTAAATTTCTAGTCTAGATCTTCAACTGATGAATATGGATAAAAGCTCATTGATTGCATCTAATTCTCATCAGCTAAGGCTTTGACCCTCCATATTCACTGCAGTGAAGATATCATTTCCTATTCCAAAAAAAAAAAAAATACTCTGCCACAGATTCCAACTGTTCCTTGTATGTTAAATCAAAATCAAGGTCAAATACACAACTTGAAATATATTCACATAGTATTGCAGATAAAATCGTGCAGGCTAATTTAAAATTATGATTATTTCAATTGATTTCTGATTCCACTGTTTCAGTCCACATTTGCAAACCAGAAAATGTTATTTAGTGTAGTACCTCTGTGTCCAAGGAATTTACCTATTATTACTCAAATACTTAAGATTGTTGCTCCTCTTTCTAGTGAATAGCATCTTCTTCATTGACTAATCCAATTATATTCAATAGGATGAAGTTAGTCACCTGAAATAAAAATTGAAGGAATGAACTCTTATTACTTGAGTCAACTATTTTGAGTCCTGTGTAATACTAATGCAGCTTAATTGCAGACAAATACAGCTGTTGGTAATTGTTTGATGATGACTCATGCAGCTGTGGATAACAAAGCTCTTTTTACTAAAAAAAATTTAGACCCACCATGGCTGCAATTAATATCTGACCATGTTTATAGATATTTTGAACTATAGCGATGATAGGAATCTTTCTGGAGTTGAAATATCCTAGTAAAAACTTTTATTCATATATTCAGCTTAAAATTTTTTTGAAGCTTAGTCTCAAACAAGAAAATTCAATCCACCATATTGAGGCATGCCGCCTGTGACATTTGTAGCAAATACTATATTTCTTTATAGTTCAAAAGAAAATTCTTAAGGAAAAGATATCTCTCCATGCAGTTTGAAACCCTAGGGTTTTTTTACCTGTAAAGAAACTACCAGGCTTGGTCTCATCCTGTTCAGATTCATCGTGTTTTCTTGAAACAGTTATATGGCATTTTTAATATAGGCCCAGATGCATATATGGAGTTAGGCATTTTGCATAAATCTAAGGAATAATTAAGATATCTAAAATGTAATAAGGAGCCACCTAATCCTGTTGCAGATACATGTATTTTTATGGGATTGGTTGTTGAATGTTCAGTGTTCTTCTAGCACCATGTCTAACTTTTCCCCCCTATATTTGAAAGATATTTTTTGTGTCCAGGTTCCTTATTATTCCCTTTTGTACCCAAGCCCTTCTGGCATCACTTAATTTGTTAGACATACTCAGAGCTTGCCTAACATAGCAACAGCATCGATCAGCTTCATCCAGGCAGTTTTATATAGCCAGGGAACATCAAGTCTTTCAGGGAAATGCTTAGAGATTGTACCACTTGTATAAGGCATGAAAGACCAGCATTTCAACCCCCTTTAGCCAGAAAGAGTTCAAATCTACTCTGCCAGCCTAGAATAAAAGACATAGTTGTTTGAAGAGGCTGGATTGAAGTGGTGAGATGTCTTCTCTGCTTCTGCTGCCTGCAGAGACTGTGTACTTCGTGTCAGGAATACTGCATGCACAGAAGAGGAAAAAAAAAAGAAAAAAAAAATCTACATTTTGGCTTCCCCTCCACTAAGAACTGTTTATGACTGCACTGTGGGATAATTAGGTAAAATAAACAGAAAGTGTTAGTGCAGTCAACAGTTTCCTCAGTATCAACCAGTTCTGACATCAAAGGCAAAATGGCCTCTAGTTAGCATTTTCCAGTCAATAAATCATATCCTTCCTCCCACATGATTCCACAGCTTCAAGGCAGGGGGAAGTAGACTGTCCCTAATGTTTCAGAGCAGAATCATGTTCATAAGAGAAACCCAGGCAGCATCCCAAGGTGTATGAAGAGGAGTATGGCAGGAAAGGTAAGTGAAGTATCCTTCAGTTTTACGATGGTACAAAGTTCTAAATGGAGGACTTATGTGTATTGGAACACATGGGCACTCAGGAAAAATACGAACCAGTCAAACAGCAAGTGGGAGGCCAGAATGAATGATAAGACAGATGAGGGCCAGAATGAATGATAAGACAATATCATATGTTCTACAGTGAAAGACTGAGCCTGTTTGTTTCTGCTGAGAGAATAAAATGGGAGACCTGATAACAGTCTTCAAATATGAGAAAAGCCAAAAAAAAAAAAAAAAAGGGTTTAAATTGTAGCTAGGGAGATACAGGTTAGACTTAAGGAATTAAGTTTTCTAAATGCCCATATAGTTAAATAGTGGAACACAACACCTAGGAAGCTCTAGGAAAATTTTCCAAGAGCAGATCGGACAAAAATTTTAGGTATAGCTAATCCCACTTGTGAGGAAGGAAGATAGACTAAATTACATAATGATCTTAATTCTGGATCAATCTATATGATTTTGATTAGATGTGTTTCAATTTTGATTTGTGAATGACTTAAAGATGACTGAGAGTCTTTTTTCATAAATAGAGGTCTTGGATTAAGATCCAAATAGGAATGTGACTATATGCAAATGATGCAATCAATATTTGAAAGATTTTGCTGTTTCTAGCATAGCATTTTTGCTACTGGGATTTATAGTTATAGAAAAAGTAAGAAGCAGAACTATTTTCTTTATTCTTTTTTTTAAATTCCTCTGCACATTGAAGAGAAAGACATATTCACACCTCTTATAAAATATCCACAGTAGAGGTTAAAATTATAGTAGAGGTTAATATTTACAACTATTTTCTGCACCAAATCTGCAGAGATGTTTAATTTTCTCTGTTGCTAACACAATCAAATAAAGCAAAGAAATAATATTCATGCAAAAGCAAACAAAATAAATGAGTCAGGTAATTATAAAAAGAACACTGACCTATTAAAAATTGGTCTGATCTTCAAGAATTCTCAGCATAGCAGCAGTAATGTCATTAAAAATAGTAGAATCATGACAAGTACTTATTAGAATTTGTATATGTGAGTAATAATCCACTTAATTTCAAATTGCATTCTGCAAATTATTTAGAAGCTGTAAATCAAAGCAACAAAGAAGAAAGATTTGGGGAGTAAGGGTTCTGAAGAATTTTCTAATGCAAATGTTCTTAAAAACAACAAGTTTGGGAAGTTGTAAGATCTTTCCATGACCAAGTTATTTAAAAGAACAAATAAAGTTCAGAAACACTAACGTGTGACATATAGGCATTTACTATAGGTAGTGGAAAGTTATCTCAACTAGATCAAAATGCAGAAGAAGATGTGTTTAAATATTGTGTCACTTGAAGCCAAAATATCACATGCAAATTAGGAACTCAGCTAGCAAACTGCAGGTGTAATAAATTTCATGGATTGTGTAATTTTCATGCAGATTTTTTTTCAGCTGCCGTCAGCACTGCTGTTTAAATGCTTGTGTAAAGCAGTCCCTGCTCTGCCGTACTGAGTCAGCACCCCAGGGAGTTCTGTCTCACTGCTAACCCAAACGGGCTGAGGGAGCTCACTGCCTCATTGGAATCCCGTACTGGAGCTATGGGGGGCTGGAGCAGCTGCAAGAAGAAGTATGTGCAGGGAGAAGGAGACCAGAGAGGATATAATGGTTTGAGAGGTGAGGAAAGGAAAAGTGACAGAGGAAGATGAAACACAAGCGGAGTCTCTGATGCAGCTGGTCAAGTTTGCTTCACTGCAGATGAGATATTAAGCATTTTATAGAGCATTCATTTCCCATGTGCAAAACAAAGTACAGAGGATATATGGAAGAAATTTCGAAGTCATTATTTGAGAAGCTAATTGGAAGGACAACTGAGAAACAGCTATTAAAACAAGAAAAAACCTCCACAACAAAACCACAAAAGCAAAATCCATAGATTTTTGTTTGTTTGTTTTATGCAGGGAAAGCTAATTCCCTAGTGGAAGGAGAATCTCTCAATTTTCTTAATCGTCTGCAGGAACAGGAAAGTAATTTTCATTATTCACTGCTTCCAATTTTTTTTCCTAGAGTTCAAGATTTTTGCAGGGCAGTCCATGAAGACCTTAAGCCTGAAGCATACTTAGGTTCTTCATTGTCTAGCTGCTGCACCCAAAAATGCCACCTAGTATTGGTTGACCTCATGGACACTTACAGCTCACATCTATTACTACACTCAGACCGGACTGCTCAGATTAAAATGTAGTTAATATCTTAAAGTAGAGGCTGTGGACACTTACTTAAAGATAAGTAAATGGAACAATTTGTCTTTTGTTACTATGGAAAAAATGTGACAAAAAATGGGATTGTTATTACTTAGTAATGAATATTTTCACTATTTCTCAATACCTGTTCTTTGATAAGTCTGTACACTCATTACATTTCTGAAGGAAATTTCACAGCCTAGTACTATTATGTTTCTATCATTTATTATTGTTACCAGCAGTAAAACAAGATGTTCAGATTCCACTTTACTTGCAAAACTTTCAGAGCTGATCTTACAAGACAGGTACATAGAGCAATAACATTTGGATGAAGCCAGGGAAAATATTCATGTAGCATTTTCACTGGGTTCTTTGGTTCTCTTGATATAGAGCATACACAGCCTCGAGGGTGCTCTTGATTGTTATCTCTGCAGCTGAGTGATTTTTGGAGGTCTCGCTGAATACAAGGGTCACAACCTAGAGTCCATTCTTATCTGTTTTAATAAAAAATGACAATGAACTGTGCAATTCTCCATTGTCCCCTCAAGCAAAATGAAGGTGAATGTCACTCCTGTCTGTACAGCCAAGTCTAATTGGAGTATTAGGGTCCAGAGCATGAAAATTCACTCCATCAAGGCCTTTAACAAAGTCTGTGGAAGCACTGCAGTTCAATTTGCACATCCCCAGGTTTACTAGGTTTTATCAAACCCTCCAGGGAGATTTTTGCTCTTTCAAACTGGATTGTGCGTACTGTTTACAGCTCAACTCCATAAGAGGCCATTCAAACAGTGATTTATTTCTGCATAACGAAAGTTCTTTTTGTTCAGCTCTCAGGAAAACACAGGCGACCTCACAGATTATGTGATATAGTGAAAGATGGGACTGACTTCAGCAAGTTTACAGGCAACAGAAATTTGGAAGAGTGGTTAAAAGACCACTCTGAAGGACAGAAAAACTGCTCCTGTATCAAAGACACCTCAATAGGCTGGAGAAACAGCAAATAGGATTTTAATAAAGTTTGACAAAGAGAAAAGACAAGTCCTGCTCCTGGGGAAGAATAACCTGACAATAGAAGATGCCTGACAATAATGTACAGAGTTAGCCACCTACCCTTCCCATCACGTGATATTTATGGTCAGGTCGCTTCTGTATGACAGTTGCACTAATCCTACAACAATTAGCAGTTCCTTCTTCCATCCATTCAGCTGAAGTGTATGATCAGTCCTTGAGATCAGTTCCAGAAGTATGAATATCCCCTTTTAGTAGGGAAGCCTGTATCTGTCTGCATGAACTCTTAGGCAGACTCCATCTTGAGTTGCTGCCTTTGTTGGTGTTGAGAAAGTAGTGGTTAATGGGGTGGCAAGGTTTCATCTCTATGACTGTCCCAGCTGAGAGCACCATGGTTTCCAACCTGCTGCTGATCTAGTCTCAGCTAAAGCTCACACTGAGTAACAGCCTGCTGTTAGTAAGGGCTTGATAAAGACTTTAGACTCTCCCTGGATGAACAGGACCTAATATGCAGTTCTTTCCGTCTCTGGGTGATTTAAAATCAAGGGAGGCACACTGCAAACATAATATATGTATGTGTGTTTGTTAAGAAAGCCATTAAAAATGTTCAAAATCTATACAATCAGATGAAGTCAGCTTTAATTTGGTGCAGTTAAGGATATGTTTCATTATAAAAATGGACACGTTAAGAATGTGATTCATAGGACATGGAAAATAATATTTTCCTTTTGGTACAGCTCAGAGTATCTGGAAAGTGAAAGAGAATTTTTTGGCTTGAGATGAAAATTTTTACTTGAAACCTTTTTTTAAAGTATTCAACATTATCTCGATTGACTCAATTCCAAATACTAAGAATGTTTTTCTTGTCCAGAACTTCACATCCTGTAAACATGAGACCTCTAAAATCAAGAATTTAAATACAAGAATATTGTGGAAAAAGAATACGCTGTTGTTCTCTAGCTCTGCTCAGTCTGATTTTCTAATCCAGGAGAAGAAAATTAAATCCAAAAAGCATTAAAAAAAATTAATCGAGCCTGTTGTTGAGCAGAAAGGAAATCAAGTACCAGCACATCGTTACTGGAGAAATTGTGTGCTGCAAGCAAATGAAAAAAGAGAAACCTTAATAAAGGTTCTTGAAAAATGGGCAACAAAGACTTTACACTTCTTCTGCTTGATGATTCTTTAATGGCTGCAATCCTGCAGGACCACAACCAGGAAATAGAAAAGAGTGTCAGTCTTTTGTCGAACAATTACTGTGTAAGTGGTTAAAGAGATAAGATTATAGTAAGCAGGGACATTGTAATCCATTACTTATAAGACTAATTTGGTCCTTATTTTCTGGGAACTTGATTGCACAGCAAAAGAATAGTTTGCTTTTTCCTGTAAATTTAAAAACCAGACAAACCAGCAAGCAAAACTTCCCCATCCACTGAGCCGTAGGAAGATTCATTGGTGCTACACCTGTCCTCCCTTCTCAATATCATATTATTCCCTACATTTCTATAATGCCTATTAATAGACTTTGATCCAACCTTGTAAAAATCCAGATACTTGGGGATGTTCAGGTGGAAGTCTTTTAAGCCTAGTGTTCAAAGTAATGATTAAATGTAAGTGACAAATTGTGGCAAAACTATTTGGCAAAAGGCTTTTGAAAATACAGAATTCAATAAGAGAGCTGAAAGAATGCTTTTACTTGATAACTAATATTTTTTTAAACATTGGCTAAAACCCCCATTAAAGGGAAAGGAGGATAGGTAGTCACATTGTACTAAGTTTAGATCAATAAAAAAGAATTTAGGTGCCTAAATCCTGCTACATTATTGAAAGAGAGAGACTTTTTTGACTCCTTCACACACAAGTGAGAGCAAAGGGAAATGGATTCATTTTACCTAGCTGTAGATTCATGACACTGTCTTAAGTCGTTAGCTGGGATTAATTGCCTTTCAGACATGCTTTTCTCTCACTGAGTGTGAAGAGAATCTAGTCAAACACGACAACTTTGGTCCTTCAGGTCAAGTGTCTGAGAGAAGGTGTAATGATTGGACCTGGATGCGTTAATAACTTGATGAAGAAAGTGCTGTTAAAGAAAAGTGAGCCGTGTTGAGTGCTGGACCCAAACTGCTTCACTGTGAGCTGAGCTAGCACCCAACACTCGATCTGTTTTGGGCTGCTCCAACTAGCTGGGCTGGACCAGCATTAAAAACACAGATACAGCTGGTGCTAACTTGTTTCAGAGCCAGTGGTCACCTCCTGGCTCTGTTTCATTCACCATAAGGACTAAAACTCAGAGTATCTAAGAGTTTAACTGCTGTCAGATTTGGAAGTCATCTTTTCTTTAATTACCTCTGAATCTGTCCGTTCATCTCAGTTGAAAGTTCAGGGAGCCTGAGAAACCTCAGAAAAGGTTTGAAATTTATTGTCTTAGTTCAGTGTCTGATGTTGGTAACTGGTAACACCTGATGTGATTGCAGCTCCTGAAGGAATCTGAACGTTAGATTTTATCTGAGATATTATATGTGGTTTAACTGCTGTAGCATACGACACAACAGCAGACTTCAGACTGAAATCAAGGCAAGTGCTTGAGCTTCTGTTTTGCCAAAGTCAGTTTAAATTTAGAGCAGGGATGTCCCCACAGCCGCAATAGCAACTGTAATGTACCTTAAATTTCAGTGCTCCATTTTATGCAAGCGACAACTGAAACCCATAGAATTCAGCAAATAGAAGAGATGAGAACAGAATGCAGAAATCCCTGGCCTCCCCCTTAGTCTAGGCTATGTATTTACTGAGATATGGCTTTGTGACAGGTGAGAAAGAGGCACATCATTTTCATTTACAAGAGGCTGTAATCAGAGGACACCACGAATAGCCAAACATGATGTTTACACACAGAGTGCTCCCATGTTGTTGCAGTCACTGTCAAACTATGCTATTTGTATTTCAGAATGAGGCAATTTAAAAGAAGAAAAGAATAATATCAGATAGTAAAGGACTATCATGAGAAGGGTTCTCATGTTCTGTTCAAAAATCGCAGAGCAGCTTCTACAACCCAGAGGAAGGAGCCGGAAAGAGAAGGAATTTTAGTGGTAACTGTGTGCAGTGCTCACCTGGGGTTTCTTCCAGATGAAAGCATATGTGATGTAGGTGATATTTAATGTTGTTCGTATATGTTTAAAACACAAACTATCACCTGGGCATAGATCTTTCATTATCAGTCACTTTCTTTTGACAATTTTCAATTACATTTCTGAATTTTTATTATATGCTAATGGACTATATTAATTAAAGCAGACTGCAATGCACTAATAACGATTAATTCAACCCAGGGTGCCTTAAAGTTAGATTTTATGAGAGCTAAAATTCTCCATGGATCTCTAATTTACATTTACTACACAGGGAAATGTACTTGTGGATGCTTCTACTTGGCATTCTCCTCCAAGCGAACACAGTTGTGTGAGACCAGGATAGGAGAGGTGATGAGAGACTAGGGTGAAGAATTACAATGTTCTGAAGTGTTAAGAGAGGCAGTAGCTTTCATTGGTCTCAGTGGATTAACACATGTAACCCCACCTGCTAATATATACAGTTTTTAGGAAGCAGAGCACAAAATCTAATAGAATGTGCAATTGGTTATTGGTGAAGAGCATTAGCTCGATAATAAACACACTCCAAATGTACCTACTCCCCCTGGGAAATAGCCTCTCTTGTTGTTAGTCCTTTTGTCATTCATGAGTAATACGTATTTAACAGAAATCTTGGAACAGGAAATGAAAAACTGAAGATGATAAATCTGTTCCACTTAGACAATAATCATATAACACTGTGGCCAGTTAGTTTAATTTATAGACACTGTTCCCCCTGGAAATCTTAGGTAGAGAAATTTAAAAAAAAAAAGAGTAGGGGAGGGAGATGGGGAGTGAAAAGATAAAAATTGGTACAAGGCATCTCTTACCCACTGGAGCAGTTAAATGGAAGAAAAAGACTAATTAAGATTTCACTGCTGCAAAACAGTATTTACAGTAGTGGGACAGCAGTTTTTTTAGGGTTCACCCTCAGTTCCTTGCTAGAAGCTCTACACTGAAGGGCGACTTGCTCATTTTTAACCTGTCACAACACCTTATTTCTCTTTTGTTTTTTCTGTTTGGTTTGTTTGTTTGTTTGTTTGTGCTTTTTTTTTTTTTAATTTTTATTTTTTTATTTTTTTATGAAGAGAAGGAATACTTTTGGTCACCTGTGGCCACAAGAGATTACTAATCCATAAATATTTTGCTCTCTTGTAACCTTCCAACCTGTAGCAATAATTTCTGACACGTATTTGTGTGACTCTTAAAATAGAATTAAAACTACCCTCCTTATCTGTGAACACAGCACTTACATTCATACTGTTTGGATAATATTCTTCTCTTTGTAGCAGGTAACACTATGTATCACACTTAAATATCCTTCAAATCCTCCAGTAATTATTAAGGTCTAAGCTCTGGTTTCCTTACAAAAAGGTATTATATAGCTCAGAATGAAGAACTCATTATTTACTTTTCATGTCAAAGAACTTGGGCATGGAGTAAAATTATCAGATATCTAAGGATTTTCATTCTTTTTTATGCCTCGCCCTTCTAAACATCTTAGACTAGCTGTAATGCTTAAGTTTGTATAAGATCTAGAAATGGATCACCTTAGATGAGGTAAAAGAGAAATATTTTGACCTGTGCTGCTAACCACTTAACAATTTTTAAGACCTCATGAGCATAAAGATTACAAAATATACACTGAATTGGTGTGGCCAAAATTAATTAGCCCACTTTAAAAAAAATAAAACAAACAAGGAAGCATCAAAAAACACCAAACCAGTAACTGACGATATGAAAAATGTTTTGCCTCTCTTTGTCTGGAAAGAATATTTTGTTAACAGTTTGTAAATCAAGTTTTCATCCTGTTTGTGCCATCTTTGGAATGGTGATCCAAGATACTCTCTGCAATGAACAAATAAAGCTTATGCAAACCAGACCGTCTACAAAAAATTCCATGCATTTCTTTGATGTTGTATAATTGGCTAAAAAGAAATTATATTCAAGAACTGGATTCATAGGAAGTGATTTCTTCCTGGAGATCTAATGAAATTTGAATTTTATATGTACCATATGTGATTTAATTCGAGATTTTAAAAAAAAAAATTAATACTCTTAATGTATTCTAGCTATATCTAGGTATGTGATGACACAGTCTTGCTCTCTTTCCAAGATTGTAAGCCTATGTTTTAAACAAAATTCTTCCACAACTGAAAGGTTCATATATCCTCATAAAATCCATGGACACTCCAGAAGCATCTGACAGCACAAAGAAACTTTGCAGGTTCATTCAGTAAAGTATGGCATACTCCTGTGTGTCTCTTAAAGCTTCGCTGCTGAAATCAGTACATAGTAAGGTCCAGACTTGGCTGAGAACATAAATCAAGTAATTTGTCATAAGTCTCTTAATTACTAGCCAATATAACAATTCAAGAGAAAGATTTATGGAAATGCAAAACTAGGTCTACACCATATAATTAGCATATACAGATATTTTATTTTGTCATTTCTGTAGTTTATGTGAAGCTTTATAGCCATATTTTATACTTTAGCTGGCTTCTTCTCAGCTTAATGGCAAAACTGCTTGATACTTACAAACCAGATACCATTTTCTTCATTCAGGTCACCAAGGAAATATTTAGCATCAAGTCTCAGTTTTCTCTCTTCCTCACTTCTTTTTTTTCTTTTTTTCTGCTTTGTATTTATTTGTTTTTCCCCTCTCAGAAACTGTTTCTGTAAAAAAAAAATAAAATTTTTGTGTTTTTCAAACACTGAAAAAATGCAGTCTACTGGTGCATAACATGGAGGCAAAGAATATTACGGCTACTATAATTCACAAGCCAAACTTTGTGAACAAGGTGGGTCCACAGTAAAGTCAGGATGGCTTTAAGGTCAATGCACTGATTTACACAACTGAAATTATACAGACATAAGGAAGCATTCCTTTTTTTACCATAAAATTGCTTGGGTAGAGTGAGATCTCCTGAGAGATTTATGCAGAGCCATATCTCTAGCAAGATGAAAAGAGCATGCTGTCCTCAGAATCAAAGCCAAGGAAAAAGAAGAAAAAATAAGCAGCAGAAAGGACAAAACACCCCATCACTCATGCAAGTACTATGTGCTGAAAGGAATTTCTAGACCTTTCAGCAAGATCTCTAATACATAAATACATATATATTCTGAGCGATAACATTTTTTTGCTTATTTAGATCAAGTCCTACTTTTTTATTAAAAAAAATTGTAAGTTTAAAGTCTTCTCAAACACACAGTGGGCCAGCACCCCATAACTGATTATTGAGCAATATATTATGAAAGAGATGCAAATTCTTATTTCAAGCTGTATTTTAATTAAATGCTGTCATTTGTCACAATATTTTGAGACTGAAAGTCCACAAAAGCTTGCATAGAACTTTACCAGAGCCCTTGATAAAGCGCTAGCTTTCAGAGTGATGAGACCTGAGATTTCTTTTCATAGAAAGGAAAAGCAGAAGTGCAAAGGAGTAAGATAAAAAGCACCTCACAAAAACATTCATAATATGTTGATGTGTTTTACAGATCGATACTGTACCTTTCCTTGTATTTTATTTTGTAGTCCTTATTTTTTCCCCTCCACCTGGTATTTCTTGAGAGGATGTATGAGAAACGAATGTTTGAAAGAATGATCTTCCTTTGTGCCTCTATTTCAGTGGTCACAAGAAAACCTGCAAGGTGCATGATGGCAACTATAAATTAGATCATTATAGCTGAAAATTCTCTGATTTGCACCATCAATGTTTTTGGAAGCACAGAAATGCAAGTACAAATTTAGTGGAGTGAAAAGACAGGTCTCAGTTTTTTGCAAGAGGTGTCAGAGAGAATAAATGTATAATTCCTTTTTATATGACACACAACAATACACACTGCTGCCACATTTTAAAGTACTGTCCTCTGAAAATACATCTTCTCAGGAAATAAACCACACTGAAACAGAGCAGATATGGAGAGAGAGTTGCCTGAACTAAATTCCTCTTTGTGTTATGTGTTTAAGTGTGTAATTAACACTTCTGTCAAACAAGGCTTTTTTAGATCTTGGTTAGGTATTCGCGGGGTTTGTTTGCTTTAGTTTTCTGCAGACTGTGCACATCAAAATTCATAATTGAAGAAAGATATAAATACAGTAATTAATGGATGAAATTCAGCTTATGGTTGCAGGTTGGCAGAACCCTTTCTGCACCAGTTAAACCCTAGGTTAGAGCAATGACAGAAGACACTAATGGCATGTCTCTAAGATTGGTCACATGCCTGCTTAGCCTGGCAAGGATGCCTGTCACAAGGAAGTATGCATGAAAAATGGCAATGGGTGTGATAATACGGTCAGTACTTTTGCAGACATAGCCATATCAGAAAATAAACTACTTTCCAGACAGATGCCTAGAACAGGAATTTCAGATGCCCTATTTAAACAGTGTGGTTATCAGATAAGTGCATGACGCCAATCTGAAAGAGAATTGTTTCTAGAACCTGGGAGAGGCGTTTCTCCACACATGTAACTGGCATGTGTACACAGTCACATGCATAACCAGTAATATACATATGAAACTGGTAGATTTGAATTTCTGAAGTCCCAAATCATGACTTTGCATTTTGGCCCTGTCTGTGGAGCTACTTACCTCTAACGCTTCTGAGAACAGTGCCCTGTCTTATGTTTCAGGCAATGATAGGAGTTTCAGTGTTCTTTAAAGAGTCCTTTGTACCAACTTGATCTATAGTTTTCTACTGACTTCTAATATGGATTAATTGCTAGTCTGCTCTTCATGGCGACAGAGCACTGTGGAGACATTAAAATCACACATAAATCCCTGTGACGGGAAAGGAAAGGACGGAAGGAACGGAATGCCATACCATCCTGAGAGTAGCCAGAAGAGCGGAATTAGAATAAGGAAGGAGGACAGTAGTCATTGTTTTGTCTCCGGACCAAAGATTCAGGTACGTCTCCTTTTATTTAGGAACAATGCTCCAGTTAGTTTTTACAGTGAAAGCTGGAAGCTGCTGAGCTCCTCCACACTCCATTTTCTTTACTTACAGATTGTTCTGGCCACCTTTGTAATCCTGCTTTCTGTTCCTACAGTTAAAATATTTTGTTCCCGACTTAACAAAAAAAAAAAAGAAAGAAAGAAAGAAATATTTGCATATGCATATGCAAAGAAAAAAAGGCAAGAAATTTGCATTGATAGCATGTCTCCAATGACTAAAACTCCTCAACATTGTAACGGTCTGAACCAGCTGTACATAGATTATTAGCATGTCCTTCTATACAGCTGTCTAGAAACAATTTGGCAATTTTAGAAAAAAGCCATATTTATTTTTCACTGAAAATATCCCTTTAAATAAACTTTTCTTAATATTGATCCTGCTGAAATATGGTGCTCTATCGAGATGGAGCTTTCACCATAAGAAACAACAATTTCCTGTAACATTGAATTTTCACTTAGTCTTCTCCAGTATGTCTGTTTCAGCTGATCAGGACTCGTGCTGGGTATTTTCTGGGCAGTGCAAAATCACATACATGTACTTTCATACATCTGAGTATATTTGCTTTGTTCTCTCACACCAAATACTATGAGAGTCAATAGACATGGATGAAAATATCATAGGTATTCATAAGTACTATCTTCTGACACTAATATTCCGACTCTAACTAGATGTTAAATGACAAAAACCTGTTAAAGTCTGAGAAAATGTTGTTATTTTTCCCTCTAGCAACTCTATGTAAAATGGAGTGGTGTTTACAGATTGAAAGCAGAGTATTATGACAGTTTGGGACAACCAGCTGAAATTGGAATGCATTCTTTTATACCCATGTCGTAATTTTAATTCAATCTAAGCTGCAAAAGTAAAAAAATTCAAAACATCTTGTCTTTATTTCAATTTTTTGAGTGTCATTGCTTTCCAGTTTGAATTCAGGCTTGGCCTGATGTAAGACTTCCTTTCATGTGATCTGCTTTGGCTGAGAAGGCTTATGTCGTGGTTTAGGAATGGCTCTCCCCAGTTTAGTTCTCCCACTGAGACTCCCCAAACCACACTGCTGCTCACTTGCTCCCCTTCCCCACTGTTGTGCGCCCTCCTCGCTCCTTGGCCCCTCTCGGATGGCCAGAGAGGAGAACTGGAGGCAGAAAAGACAAAGATCACAGGTTGAGATAAGAAAAATTTATTGGAAACAGCAATAAGATAAGATGAAGCATAGTAATAGCAATGATATTAATAAGAAAAGTGTACAAACCCAATCTGCCACAACATGACAGCAGCCACATTTTTTTCTGGACCAGAAACCACATTCTTCTTGGAAGCCAAGGAGTCCCCTCCCCCACTCCCAGCAATGGCTTGAGGTGGTATCAAGTAATATCTAGATCTTGGCCACAGCCCCTCCCATCTATCGCAGAAAATTAACCCTGTCCTTGGCCTAAATCAGGATGATACTCTTCGAGGCAAGCAAATGTATCATGTGCAGAGTTCAGTTCTGTGTGTTCAACACTGCTCATTAGCTAGGGCTTAATGAAATATTAAGATGGTGAAACGCCTTTTGCTCTTGCTGTGTTAGCACAAACTTCTATCCCGGATGTCCTTTTCAGCGATGCTGTAGGAATGCCACAGGCCACCATGTCTAGCAATTTCCAGAAATCTATAATAATCAGGAGGGCATTGTTAACATTAACCATGTTATCAAACAAATCAAATAATTATTAGAGCATCTCAAATGCTCAAATGAGATCAACGTGGCAAGGAATGCTTAAGAACTTCAGTGTTGTGTGGAAATGTAGACAATCCAGTCATTTCTTCTGATTTGAAAACAGCAGCTCTTTCTCATGAAGAGATACCATTTCTGATGACATCAAAATCCCAGTTGCCAAGAAGCTGGCTGAGGCTCAAGTACTCTCTTGTCCCTAATGCTGGTCATTCTGTCATTCTTGGGCACAATTAAGCTTCTCAGACAGAGCACTTCACACACTCGATGCTAAGATTGCAAATGTAGCCCATACAGAGCATAAGAGGACTTAGTTTTGTAGCATTAAAATCTGGCACATCCCATGAGTATGAATTAACTTCTGAAAAAGGAGAAAAACATATTTTCTTTTCCTATTATTGTATCATCTTAGTCCCTTAAAGATGCCGTTGAAAGGAAAATTGAAAGCCTTCAGCAAAGATGCAGAAATGTATCCTTAAAATGTATCCTGAAGAAAAGAATCCTTAACAATAATACAAATATTATACTACCAAATATTTCTCAATGATGCAGGAGGGTGGGATGGGTCACCATACAATTTTGGGTATGCATACATATGTATATGTATAAATGTGTGTGTGCATATACATATGTTTATATGTGAATTTGTATATATGTGAATTTGAATATGAGCTGCATAATTTTTTTGAATGGGAGCTGACATTGATTGAGATTAGTGGGAACTAGCTTTAGAGACATATAAACTTTAAAAGATTTTTTTAAGTCTATATTATGCTAAGCAATAGGCAAAGAGGATAATTCCTTCACTTTAAATAATGTATTTCTATCTGCTTTACTTGGCTTGTACCATCGTCTTGTTGAAAGAATAGTGACATATCACCTAACTCCTGTTCTTCTGCTTCAGTCTAATGAGTCTGGGCAGATCTCATGAATTCAGAGGATAAATGAAGCTCTAAAAAGTTTTCTTTTTTTGCATTTGTAAGACTAAATTGAGTTCATGACCTTTTCCCTTCTAACTCCCAATGTAATTTAAACCCATTTATTCTCTTTCCTATGTATGTTTCCACTTACAGTAGATTTTCTAGAAAATGGGATATTGTCCCACATAACACAACAACATGCGTCTTCATATGGAGATAGACACACAGTTTAAATGAATCCAGTGAATGCTCGTAGCTGAGATTTCCAAGTGTGTGAAGTCAGACAAACATTTATCTTCACACTAAAGTATTCTACTTCTTAGAAATGTCCTTTCCTTTCTCTCTCTTTCCCTCTCTTTTTCCCTTTGCCTTTGCCTTCCCATGTCCCTTTCTTTCTCACTCCTCTCCTTCCTTCTTTTATTTATTTATTTTTTATTTATTTTATTTTATTTTATTTCTTTCAGTCTTGCCAATGCAAGCTCTATTTTGACTCTCTAATATTTGGAAATTAGTACTGAAAATTGCTTGCTATCATTCAGCTGCAATGACTCTATTAAGAATAATGGTGGAGATGGATGGAGACAATAGCTGGAGCATCTCAACTGAGCTGTTACAATATCAGGAAGCGTGAGGGATCAAAATAAAGGCTGTCCCACCTAAGGAGATAAAAGCCCTTCCTACTTGTCAGGAAGCGAAGGGAGAATGCATATGTGTCCATCAGGGATTTTCTAGGTCTGTTTGCAACTTGGAGTCCCACAGGTTGGACTAATTATGGTCTGCTATGGTTTATGTACAAGGCTAATCAGTACTTACAAAGTGAACAATGGCAATACAGCATTCCCTAAAGACTGCTGGTGCAACTGCATGATTATTCATTATAGAGTAAAAGGATATGGGAGATGTATTTCACTGTAAAAAGATGGGGATATGCTCTTCATTGAAGGAGATTTTACTTACATATATGCCATGTAAGCGCAAATCTTATCATGGAATCATTAAGATTGGAAAATACCTCTCAGATCAAGTTCCCGTGTTACCCAGCACTGCCGTGTTCACCACTAAACTATGTCCCCGAGTGCCACACTCACACATGTTTTGAGTGCTTCTAGGGATGGTGATACCACCACTTCCATGGGCAGCCTGTTCCAATGTTTGACAACCTTTTCAGTGAAGAAATTTTTTTCTAGTATCCAATCTAAACCTCCCCTGGTGCATTTGAGTTTGAGGCCATTTCCTCTCCTTCTGTCACTGGTTGCCTGGGAAAAGACACCAAACCTCACCTACTACAGCCTCCTTTCAGGCAGCTGTAGAGAGCAATAAGGACCCCCCTGAGCCTCCCTTTCTCCATTCTAAAGACCCCCAGCTCCCTCAGCTGCTCTTCATAAGAGTTATGCTCCAGACCCTTCCCCAGCTTTGTTGCCCTTCTCTTGGTATGTTCCAGCACCTCAATGTCTATGTTGCAGTGAGGGGCCCAAAATCCAACACAGGATTGGAGGTGTGGCCTCGCCAGTGCTGAGAGATTAATCGGGACCATGTCAGAGTCTTTCTTGATTAATTGCACAAAGAACTAGAAATTATTTTTCTTCTTACTGAGAATCTTCATTAGAGGCCCAGGTCCTAATGTACCTATTGAGTCATTGAAGGTACAGGACTAGAGGAAGGTGTGACCTCACTGGAGAGGGGGAAAAGCGAGTGACAAAGCAGAGCCTCAGAGATGGTGCCACCACATGCTGCTCTCTACAACACAGTCCTTGGAAAGCCCCAGCTTCATCTAGAGGGAACTTGGAGTTTTCATGTTATGTTATGTCCTTATTCTTATGAAGGAAAAATTGTCTGGACTGCTAGCTATTTTCAGCTTATATTCAAGTCCCAAGTAATGTGAATTTTTCAAAAGCCAAATGTAAGCATGTAGTTGTAGCAAAAGAGAAAATCAAAGGTCAGATCATCAGCTATTTTGAATTCCTATTCCATACAAAAGACATAAGTAATCCAAAAGAGAATGTGCGGAAACCAGAACCTCCAAATGAGATATCAGGAATTTCAGAGACATTGATTTCACCAAATGTTTTCCTAATAAACGTCTAATGAATGCCCAACGAATTTTAACTGATTTTTTTTTTTTCATGGTGAAAGAATATCAGAAGGAGGAGAAAACATTATTTTTCAATTTTTGGGCATTGGATAGTGCTTTATGCAAAAACTCTATCAATTTTAGAGATATTTGAAAGAGATTCAGGCATTAAAAAAGGAACTGAAAGAAAGTCATCCTGCTTTTGGATAAACAGTCATGTCGCAAAACCTTACCTAATTGCTTTAATACTTTCCTCGTGCAAAGGAAGGCTTCTTATCGCCTTACTGCATGTCCTCCTCTACTAGATAAGATATTGCATACATCTTGGGAAGGATGGACTTCAATGTTCCTTAAAAGAAAAAAAAGGGGAAAAGAAGAAAACAGAAAAAGAAATTGTCATCCAGCTGGATCCTCAGGCAAGATAGCTGGGAGATCTGAAAATTTCCCTCTCTCCCCTGCTTCCACTGCTTAATACTAGACAAATTCATTTTTTTTATTTTTGTGAGGGCTAAACATTCCCTCAGGGACATAAATGTTTAACATCGGGTTCTGGACTTTCATCCATGAGCCATGGAAATTCTGCCAGTAAAATCTTTGTATGGCATCTAGTTCTGTATCACAGCAGATACATCTGTCCAGCTGGAGCAGATGACTTCTGGAGATCCCTTCCAACCTCAACCATTCTGTGACATGCGTTTTTGTACAGCTGATTCTCAAAAAGCCCCTCCAGATTGAAGTTCAGATCACTGGTCCACCTTTCTTCATTTTCTTTCCACCTCATGTTCTGTGGAACCAAGTTCTAAAAAGACCCGTCTTAACTGAATTTTAAATCTATAGTATTCAAGTTTAACAAAAATGTGATCAGATTACGTAAATAATCTCTCATTTTCATTCTCTTGCAATGCAGTACCACGACTACCGCTATCCTCAAAGAGAGCGTCACTTCGAGTCCTGCCGTATAAAGAAGAACAATGAGGGACTATACACATCCATTACCCAGATGATCTGTTGAATGTTTAAACTAATTATTAGCAATCTTAAGAGAGAGAGAGAAAAAACCCACACACCATGATTCCTCTTGTCTTCACAGGAATGAATTGGAGCAGACAGATTGAATCTACTGCCAAGGTTAAATCCTTTATTTTCAATGACACCAATTATTTTGAGCACAAATGCTTTAATTATCTCAAGCAGGCAATTAATAAGTTGAATTCAAAAAATCAGGCATCACTAGGAAACTGTCCAGCATTCAAATTCTTTTCTCCGCAAAGATAAAAACCACAAAATCTTTTAAAAAGTCTTTTCCAGCTTCCATTTCACTGCCAAAAAGCTCAAGGATTTCTAACTCTTTTTTAACCATCATTCAATTTAGTGCCAAAGGAAGCATGTTGACAAGAGGAGAATCTGAGTTCTCTTGCTCGTAAGAAAACAGTAGTATAAGGGTAAACTAGCATGCCTGGCAGCTCTTTGGATCTATATTACTTAAGAACTACCTCAATAATGTATTCCCTGCACTTGAAATAGGTATGTTCAATGATTACCCCATAAGAACAGAACTTCTCTATGTTTTAGTCACCTGGCTTCTACAATACTTGCTAAAGAATTTACATAATAAGCAGTTCCGGGAAAAACAAATAAAGCAAGAGGTGAAAGTTGGCTGAATGATGGTTGCTTGTGAATGACACTTTCTTCTTATTTTTATAAACTGTGTGTAATCAAATTTTGTGTTGACAACTGGAACACAGAAGAGCTTAATTTCAACAGCAGAACACTAAACCGGGAAAAAGTGAGCTTCGACTATGCAGATGAACACAGTTTTATGTATCAGCCTAAGACTAAAATAGTGAAAATGTTCTGTGATATATCTACCTAATTGAGTGAAGTAGGATGTGCAAATAGAAAATCCTTCCTGACACATTAGTTGATCTGCTGCTGTCCTGTGACAGGAAATGAGGTTGTTTTTACATATTAACTTGCTCAGCTACAAAGGTTTCAGATGTCATAAAACTATACTGGTCTTTTAAAGTTCAGCCTCTATAACTACCTCGATGGCCTGAAGAAAAGATCTCCATAGGTTTGCTTTGTCTGATTAAAGACTAAATTCTCTTTATTGGTTCTAATTTATTGGTATTAAGATGTGATATCCAAAATAGTTTCATCCAGGGTTAAGTGGGAATTTGAAGCTTACTGTAAAGCGCAAAGGCAGTAGGAGTGTCTTATTGCTCTATAGGGATCAGAGATTGTGTCAATACCTCAAACCAGTGTCTGTACCTCAGAGTTGTTTTTTAGTGCAAGGGGGAGAGCAAGGGGATTTACTGGGATTTGGTGAGAAAAAGATAAGTGCATTTGGCCCCATCCTCATCTCTGTCACTAGCTGCTAACCTTTGATTGGTCAATTCAGGCTCTCTGAACATGTTACTCTTCAACCAATTCATTGTTTTGATGTTTTTGTTGCTGTTTTTCCAGACAGAAAAAATTGTAGTCAGTTTGGAACCAATATCTACCTCCTGGTTCAAATAATTTAGGACTCTAATAATTCAGAGGAAATATACCCCAAAGGTTTTAAAATAGGAAATGGCAGTGCTATATTAATCAAATATGGATATACTTTAAATTTACAGTCACTGTTCTTTCTGTGGTGTCTCTTCTGTGTCTCAGCCATACAGAACACTCTGGTTTACAGCAGCATATGGGGCAAAAAGTGTAATCCTTTACAATACCAACTCCTTGTGACACTGGGACTTTGGAAGAACCGCTTGTAAAAAATCACTGAAGGCTGTGCATGAAGAAATCCCATTTGTAGCAATTATCCTCAAGAACTGGGAACTTGCTTTACACTGCTGTATAGTTCAAAGGCAACAGCAGCATAAACAAAAAGTTTACCTGTCTTCCAAATTATGGCCTTTCTAGTAAAAGCAAATAGATTGTATAAAAGCTAATTCATATTCTAACACTGTGCATCTCTCTCATTTGTTATAATTTAATTATTGTTCTTATTACACAAAAAATTTATAATTATATATTATACAAACAAATTTATAGTTGTTGTTATTACACAACAAATTTTCCGTACTTTGTATTTGACAATTTTGCTTTTTCCTGGCAAACCTAAAGCTCAGGGAGCATGATTCAATGGGCAGACCAAGTCCAGCATTAGATTATGGCTGTTTTACCTCATAGAGGCAACACTTACGGATTTTAAAGCACACCTAACTGGTAGATGGCTCTAAGATACTGAGTCCAATATCACACACACTTTCTAAGGCAAGAAGCCTTTGTCCTTTCCTTCCACCTGCAGGTGGGATGACATTCACCATTTGACCAGTTTGGTTTCCCAGCTGTTGTCTTGAACAGCTTTGCTAGTCTAAAGTCTGTATTTTTTCTCTGGATAGAGAAGCTGTCACAATAATAAAGTCATTATAGAATCTCAGAAAATTTGCCTTTTAGAGATCTTGAAAATTCATATAATCTCTCCATCTGTTCCAATGTAGGATTGATTATATCCGTAGCATTCCTGACAGATTTGTAACCTGGTCCTTAACATTCCTGACAAAGACCACCATGGTAAACATATGCTACTACTGGTCTGTATTACCACCATTAGAATGCTCTTCCTAATGCATATCATGCTTATTTTAAATCCCTTTTCAAATATAAGATGATTATTTGCTGTATTGCTCATAGGCTTGCACTGCTCTTTGAACAACACACAGAGCTATTACTTTATGCCTTTCTATTCGGCAGAAGCCTTTGACAGAATTGAACATTGCCATCATGGACCCTCCAGGTCTTATCTTTTTGGAACTAAGCTATTAATGGACCTAGTATAAAGCCCTGCAGAGCCTAGCAGAGATATTTTGGTTCACTACTGAACACTGGACAGCAACAGCTTCTCTTTCAATGAGATTTTCTAGCCATTTCACAGTCACGTTAGAGAAGTTTCATTCAGACTTCCTTACATTGCCTAAGGGAATGTTACAAAAGACAGCAACCCCGTGCTGTCAGAAGTAGAAAGAGTTAAAAACATTTCACCTACACATTCTTCACCAGGAACACTGGTAAGTTCATAGTCAGTTTTTCTTTTTTTTTCAATTATTAGTCTGCTAAGGCTCTTCTCGAAGGCAAGGAGAATCTGTTCCATTTTAAAAATAATGTGTCTTCCATTCCTACCATGGACTAAAATTGTCAGGAGAAGTTCCTAAGCTTTGTTTTCTCTGTCTAACTGTGTGAGTATTGTAGGATCATTATCTTGGATATAAGTTAAACTATTCTGACAAACAAATGTGTAATAAAGCACATGCTACTCGTTTGTTTTGCTATGTAGAATAATTTGCAAGAAAAATTCCATCATTTGTTTTAATGTGCAACTGTGTCATCTTCAATTTCTCAGGCAGTTTTTACATCGCTGTCTTCAGTTGTCCTGTGAGATAATGACTAAGATAACACACATACAGGGAACACCATAATTTAAAAATACCTCCTAAAATTCTAAAAGGAACAACAGAAAAAATCTAGCTAGAGGGCTTTGCAAGGCAGTATCTATCCACTGCCCAAGGAAAGAATAAGCATAGGAGGCAGAGCCAGGTACCTGGAAGCAATATGATTTCTTAAGATGTAATCATGTACATCCTAGTGGGTGGAATTTATGATTCTTAGTACTTACGGCACCTTAGTTAATGTAGTTAAATTTGCACCATCCCCCTCGAACCAAACATCAACATCTGTTAATAATTCACTTCTGTTTTTTTTCTGGAAGTTTGAAAACAAGTGATGAAAAGATAAGAGAGACTAGAAATCAAGAGGACATATGTCTTTGCCTCTGTGTTCGTAGAGCAGCCTATTAAATAACTGAAGTGTCTCATAAGCCACAACACTTGAAGTGACACCTTGCATTGAAGCTGACTACAGTAAGCCATCCATTATCTCAGGAGAAAATTGGAGGTTTTGCAGCATCATTTGATTTGGATATATATAATGTAACTATCAGTCTCTACAATAATCAGATTTTTCAAGTGTACTCCAATGCTTACAATGACATCTTACCAAGATTTTTCTCAAAAGGGTTGAATAAGAATAAGCTATTGTTAACACTGTGGGTCTTGACAGCTCAAAACCTCTGCTTTCTTGAATTGATTGTTCGTGTGAGAAACAAAATCAGAAAGGCTGAATGTTTAAGCACGATTCCCTGCTTTCTGACTTGAGGTACAACTGTTTGAGCATCTTTCACTTGAAAAAAAAGACCAAACAAACATGTATTTTGTGTTTATTACAAATATGTATTTTGTTGTTGTTAGAATATTGTCCATAATTTATAAAACAGTTTTTCTGCCCCTCTCTCTCTCTTTTTGTTCGATTTTCAGAAATACTGACTCCAGGTTACTAATCTAGAGTTTATCCTTTATCACCAAATTTAGGACTTGTGCTCTCTCACTAAAATCATCTGTGTTATATTTAACAGTATTGACCTCTATATATATTAGGTTAGAATTTTACCCTCTTGTTCAAAGACATGGTCTGCACATATCTCACTACCATTCACTATTATCTTAAGGACAGTTCTGGCAGCTATTAATTTGGAAGGTGTAATTGTCCTAACTGTCATGAAATGACAAATCGTAGGCTACTAGCTATGACAAGTTCATCTGTTTTTTTTCTTTAACCATGATTATATATTCCACATGTGATTTAAATAGCTCAAACTAGAAAAGCATATATTTGAACACTAGTCAGCTTTATTCCCATATTTCTGCCTCTGTCACTTAGTATTTCACGTCTGCTCAATTTTCTAGAGTTGGTCTGCAATGAAAGCAATGATCATTGATTTTTTTAGAGTCAGTTTCTTGACAATGATAACCACACTGCCATTTTTCTCTCTTACACCGGACAAATGTTTATTTGACATGTGCTACTCTCCAAATAACCCTAGTGAAGTCTCCAAAGTATGGTTTCTTGCACTTTTCCAGTAAAATGATCTTTGTTTTCCATGAAGTAAAATTTCCTCATAAAATTTAATCATTTTTCAATTGAAAAAGAAAGTCCAGTGACTGTTGGGTATGCCTTCAGAGCAGCTTGATCATTTTATGACACTGAAAAAGGAACTGGAGCATTGGAGCACCTGTCTTAGGTGTAGCAATGAATCGGACATTGGTTTAAGGACTGCAGAGCTTTTCTGAAGTTTCAGCTTCTTCAATCCACTGCAGTGTTCCTGCTTTAATTGCACTGTGGTGCTGTCTAGACGGAGTATCAGCAATCCCAGCACCTTGCTGCACACATGCTCTGCCTGCAGATGGTACTACATCATGCACAGAAGTTGTCTCTGACATCCCACCAGCACAACATCTACCCCTTTGCTATTTGTCAAGGATGAGAGTCCTTTACTTTGTGTATAAAGTTGCAGCAATCTAATATGCAAAAATATTTTTTACTTTTATTTTTCCTTAGCCACTGTCAGCAAGTCATTCCTTCTGAATATGAGTATGCAAAGTCACAGCACCAGTTAATGTGTCAGCAGTGTATGCAACAGCATTGGAGAACCATCAATCCTGTACCTGCATTCTGCAAAGTAAATATAGTGCATGATTTATTACGTCTGATTCCCAATTCTTTCTCCCTCACTTCAGAGCCACCGTGCCTGACTCTGCATGTCTAGCTTCTTAATTCTAAATTTCTAACAGTCATGCTTCATTCTAAAGGTTGATAGGAGAATTTCTGTATTTAGGGCAAAACCATGAGATTCAGGACTGTATGGTAAATCTACATTTTATCAGAAACTTAAGCTATGCTTGCTATTACCAGTCACAGCAGCTCCTAAAAGGAGGCAAAACACAAACCCTGCAATCTCTTAATTTTAGGCAACCGCAATTAAAAAACAAAAAAAGAGATCCTAAACAGTGGTTTGTTTCTTTTTTTGGTCTCAGACCTTTACTTGTGACCACAGACCAAGAGTACCTCAATAATATTGTAACATAATTCATGTTGACTTAGGAAATTTCTTTGCTTATCAGCCCTTCACAAAGTAAATCTATTTACTATAGTTATCAAACAGCAATTCACTACTAATTTTGGAAGTATTTAGTATTTTCTGACTGCTTCCAAAAAACAAAAAAGAACACATCAGGTGAATGTGTGATAATATCCAGTTACCATTTCTTACCATTTCTTAAATGTTTTGAGGGTTTTTTTAACACTTGAATTTTAGAAGTTGAACACATATAGCTGGATTTCTGCATTTCAGTCCTAATCATATTATGATGAAAATAAGTGGTGTTTAGAAGAAGGATCAATCTTCCTCTGTTTTCTCCTGACTCTGCCTGAGTGTAATACCTGAAAAGTGATTAAATGCAAATAAAAAGATGTTTTAAAAAAATGCATTTTACTGTGTGCTCTTTTATCTTTTTGATGGATAACAAGTTAATACAATTGTGTAATTCAAAGCCTTCTTGCTAGCACAATTAAAGCACCAGTTACTCAACAGACTTTTTCACTGGAATGATATTATTCTAGAGGCATTTCTGGCACTTGGGTTTTTTTTTAAATCAATATTTACAGAGATTGAACATTTTTCCTACTAGAAAAGCATACCAAAATATCACCATCTAGTAGTAAAAGCAAGGAGTACTTTTTGCTTGTTTGTGACATGGATCCTGTTATCCATTTACCTCTGATGTGTCTGATTTTGATTCTGCTGGGGACTGATGACATAAACCAGGCACAGATTCTTTCACAACAGAAAGATTGGTGAGAAAAACTCTTCAAGTCGGTTAGGATGGTATTCATCTCACTTAACTTCAGACATCTACATCCAAGTTAATCACTGTATACTCCCTTTATAGTCAGTGGAGAGAAATAAGCAGTTTTAGGATGCAATTCATCTGCCCTATTCCAGATAGCTGCTTTAGAATAGAATTAATCACCCTTTCAGGCTGTCTTCTTTCCACCATTGACTATACAGGTAGTCCACACTGACTAGATCAGATATAAATGTCTGCTTTGTAGCCATTTATGTTTGATGAGGTAAATCTTGCTATCATGGAGAACTGTGGTACACAAACTGAGGAAAACTGAGGTAAAATGTCCCTGTACATCTGTGGTAATAGTAAGTTTGGCTTTATTTCTCTGTCTTTCTCAGACTGCTCTTCTGGAAATAGAAGTTCTGACTCAATGTGAGTATGTGTAATAAGTTGTTGTGATGACTACACACCAGGTAATGTCATATATGCATTTTAGTTCTGCTACACATAGGTTTATAAATGTAGCTTCTCAAGTGGAAACCCCAGATGACAAGCAAGAAGGGTTTCGCTAAAAATTGCCCACCTCCTCCAAAATGAGTACTTGGTCAATACTAACCCAGCAGGTGCTGGGATGCTGTGTCTGGCCATTCTGGAAAGAAAGAGATGGGAGTATTCAGTTCAGTGGGAATCTGAAGATTTCTATGTTTCCCCCACATTCTTAGATCTCTGTTGGCCAGGCACTGGGAAACTTCTAGAACTTCAAGGCAACAGTGTGCTGATAAGGCTATAAAAGCAAATCAAAGCTAATAGATTGCTCCTCTTGTTTTGAAATACTATCACATGCATCCATGAGTCTGATTTTGCATAAAAAGATGAAGGAGCTGTGTTTCTTAATTAAGTGGAGGGGGAAAAAAATAATTAGCCAATATAATTTGCATGAACAACAATCTCTACATAACCATTTCAGTTAAAGTCCATTAATTATTGGTTGAGTGAGTTATAGATTGCTGTCACCCTTTGCATACAAACAAAGAATTCAATGTTCTTTAATAAAAAGCTTGGTCTTACACCATACAGCACTGGGACTTAAATGAGAAAAGTGAAGAGAGAAAGGGACTTCTAAATTGCAAGGTTCATGTACTTTTGTTAGCAAAGGTTCTTCTCAGGTGCCCTACATGCCACTGAACCAGTATAATACACAAGCAACAAACTCCAGCAGAAAACCCAAATCCTGGATGAGCTGAAGGGATACCTTCTGAAGGTATCTGTAAGTGCTGCTATACATATTCAGATGTACCATGGTATCCTCTACCATCCTCCCCTGTCATCTGCCCAGATCAGGTACTCATGGAATATACCATAGCTTCTATTTTTGGGTGTAAACTTGTTTTTTTTTTCCTCCTTGAAACCTGTACATAACTGAATGTAAAATTTACAAGGAAAGAAACATATGCCTACAGCACTCACACTCGAGTTTCATAAGGCAGATACAGCTTATTGTTTTCCTACTGACCCATTACAGAGTACAGATTCATGCTGCACAAAGCAAATATCCCAATTAAGTGAGATGAATCCAAATTTTGTTGGTTGCAACTGTAGTTAGAGGAGGTAACTCTGGTTTCAAATACTTCTGATGGGGGCTAGAGACCCACCTTTTCTCTTTGTAAGGAAGGAACACTAAGTCTTGAACCTGGCAACATGCCTCAAAAAAGTTCCACGGGTTCATAGTGTCATTCGGACTGAAGCAGGTGTCAGCAATGGTCAGGTCATAGGAAGAGTTGCTATCCCATAACCTCTCAGACACTGACATTTTGATTGGGAAGAATTTTGCTATGAGTTCATTTTTCTGTTACCAACACATTGCCTGCATAGAGCTTCTGTAAAATATCTCCTTAATCCTCCTATTGGCCATAAAAAGGTCCTTCTTTTAGAAACGTGACACCTGGGTGGTAATACACACGGGAGCATGGCAGATTTTGAGGGAAGGCATTGAGTTTTACATAATGTTCAGATTGGGAGAATCACAAATAAGATAGATAATTTGAATTAGTATCCGGCTTCCATTTTTTGGGGGGGCAGATATTTAGGAAGGTTTAGAGTCATTACATAGTCTATTACATGCATAATCCATTTTTTTCATAGAAGGATTTAATGGTAGGCTGGAAAATCTTTACACAATGGTGTTCTAAGGCTATGTAATTACAGAGTTACCCAAGGGCCCAGAATAGCTCCACTTTACCCCAAGAAAGGCCTAAAAATACTTTTTTTAAAAAAAGCCCAAAACATCTAATTGTTAAAACCTCAGAGACCTAAGTGGATTCATAGGTAAATCTATTTTATCCAGCATCATGAAAATAAATATTACTTATATTATTATGTTTTCATTAAGGCACACAATTAAGTTAGGCACAGAAATGAGCCAGATTCTTGATCTCACTCTTTGTGCTGCTTTAGTATCATAAATGGGCTATAAAGTCAATTTAACAAAGCAGATGAAGATTCTCTTGAGGAGAGGGAATATGAAATGGAAATATGCCATTTCTTTTGCAATACTGATTGGATTATAGCGGCATGGTTCAGAATGCTGCTGTGTTACAGTGAGTTCTTAGAACATAATAGTCCTTTGGAATTAGACTCACAAAATTAGGTCTGGAATCAGCCCCAGGACTGCTATACAATAATAGGTCCTTTATGTCTTACCACCTGTGTCCAGTATATATGGGAGCAGCTGAGAAGCTGAACCAATGAATTTAACTACTATTTACACCACAGCATAATAAAAAAGCCAACAGTCACCATGATACAATAATCAGACACTCCTTGGTTTTGTCTGAGCTGTGTGTAGACATCCAGTTTGGCTGCACATCTCCCAGTAACATACAGATAAGATACTCATTTGGGAGATACACGTTTTCCCATTGCCAGGTTTATTTGCTCACTGCTTTTATTCCTTCACCAAGGCAGCCTGTAGTGGTCTGAGTTACTACGAAGAGTAATTTATTCTGCATCTGACTCAATCAGGCTTTTGATCTTTGTCTGACTGCAAGTATACAGGATGTGGGCAATTACAAGGGTTTGTAGAAATTTGCATTTGGGGAAAGAAATGCAGATTGTAACTGTTTCCAATGTTTTCCGCAGCTTATGTGACAAGCCCCTCAGGAAACAGTGTTTTGGATGCTAACTCTCTTGTTACCATATTAATTGCCTTTGTCATGACAGTTTTGGCATCTGAAAATGGCTGGGAACATGCTGAGCTCCTCAAGAGACCAATCAAGGGCAGGGGAAATTGGTTTATTGGTTCCCAAAACAGCCTGTGCTAAAGGTGCTGCTATTCAAGCATAGTTTTGAGTCTCCTAGCTTGAATGAGGAGCCAAAGACACTTCAGGCTAAGGAAAACAGAGCTTTCATTTAGAACGGTGAAGAGGAAACTGAGAAGTTTATTTCTCTGCCAGCATGACTTCTGCAGTTAGCTTTTGTGTGCAAATCTGTGTGCCACAGTACAGAGGGTGGGATCAGGAATCAAGGTTGTTAGAATACAGTGAGGTCACAGGCTTCCCAGAGGGGGATCCTAAACATCTTTCGTTTTAAATGGACTTAAACTAAGCTTGCTGAAGCACATGCTTTCAATCAAAATTTTCACTGTGATCAAAGAATATGCTGTTGCAGGGACAGGCTGCAAACTGGAGGAAAGCAAGCAAGGGATAAATACCAGGGGTTAAATAATTATGAATGTTATTTTAAGTGATCTCTGGATTTGTAATGTAAGAACTAAGAAATGTTAATTTCTGGTTAATTTTTTCTTTCTTTGAGAAGATTGGCAAGCAGCTGTTATGCTGTAGGTGAGAGAGGGTAGGTGGTAAACGGATGGGTCAGGGTGGCAGGTGGTGGGGCATCAAGCAGAGGTGGAAAGAAAAACAACATAAGGAGAGGAAGATCACGTGCACGTTAAAAAGCCAAAGGAGTTGCGACAAGGAAAAGAAAGAGGGGAAAAGCCCGTGATTCCATTAGTTACTTCAGTTTATGCCTAGAAAACTCAGATTCAGTAAAAAATTTGTGATGCAGCAGAATCGTGTCTGTATTTTTTAATAAGGGAAGAGAATCCTTTTCAGCATGAACAGAAGATACAGAGAAAGTGTGCAGCCTGACCCTATTAACTTTCCCATGTCTCAAACGGAAGCCATATTTTGCTGAGACATGCAAAATAATTTTTTTGACACCTAGTGAAACTAGTGAAATGTTAATGCTGTAGGACCAGAATAGTCAGCTTATTACAGACAGTTTCAGTGAAGAAAAGACAAAAATTAAAAAGAAAGAGATTCAAAAAGGAGCAAAAAAAGGCAACTTTGAGCAGTAGTTTGGTGTAGGCAGAAAGTAGGGAAATAAACAGAAATAAGTGGTCTTGTTTGATTTTTCTCTTTGTTTGTTTCTTCCTGTTACATAACCACAAGCAATTCTTGGTCCTTAGGCATAGCTGGTGGTTTCCATTTTTCAAATTATTTTTCCATTTTCAATTTTTTTCCTATTTCAATTCTACAGGTGGATGGGGAAAGGGTACTGAGAGGGCCACATCCCTGTCCCCTGGTGTTGCACCAGACACCACAGCAGGCTCTGCTGTGAGAATCTATATCCCTGGTACAGTGGCTTGCTTATCTCCCCATGCAGCATTTGCTCATGCTATAGCTCATGCATCTTTACATATGCACACCAGAGGTCACAGAATACATCTTTTATGCCTTGGAGCCCTTAACAGAAGCTGTAAGTGCTTCTATAATGTGGACAGGTGTTAGAATAGCACAGAACTCTGCAGAAACACGATAGGGAACACTGTGCCTCGGAAAGATAATGCAATATTTCAGTAAGCAACAAAATGGTAACTTTTACAGTAGAACTTAGCCCTATCAAGAAAACAAAAGGAATGAAACAAGGACTTATGCAAGACACTTCCTCTTCCCTTCTTCCCTTTATTTAATTGATGTATTTTTTCAGCAAAACAGACGCTGTGAGTCCGGAAGAGGCATCAGGATCAGTAGGATTTAAATGAGAGCACCAGGACATCATGACAGATTTTGAATGGCATTACATCTATTATTCATTACTTAATCACATTCAAGTATATAGTTAAGGAAAGAGATTTGACAAGCAAGACATGTACACAAATTGCCCATCAGATGATGTAATCTACTACTGAAGGAACATTTTCAAAGGTCCAAAATATGATAGAGAACATAATATCCCCTGCATGTGAAGCATATAATTGTCCAAAATGCATGCTCTGAGCTTTGCAGCCCTTTTTATCTGCAAATTTCAAGAAACCATGAGAACTCCCAGAATGCTATATGATTGTTTAAAACAGAAAATTCTTCTTCAGGAAGTATCCCAGCAGTGGAGAAACTTGCCTGGGGGCAATGTCCAAGGATTTGTCAGGAGAAAAGTTAGGGTATAAACCTAGTTCTAACTACTCATAGAATACAATGCCGTATTCAAGACACCAATGTTTCTGCAGTTTTTTTGTTCAAAGGAATCTCAAATTGCATCTTTCCTAGGTAGTTCAACTGATAAATTTCATTGCATTTTCTAACACTACTAGCAGAACACAATTTCCTTCTTTTTTTCCAGCCAAAAAGTAAATGAAACAAGATATTTTGCCTTGAAAAGATATTCTAGGATAAATATAAAATTTCTGAAGTCCTTGCTGTTTGCTACAGCACCCAGGAAAATAGTTTCTTACAGCTATAGAGAAACTATTAGGAGAAACAGTTCTTTGTCATCTATGACTTGGCTTCTACTCCAGTAGAATATATATTTTGTTTCTTCCTCTACTAAAGAGATTAAAAACAGCCTCCAAATTTTTCACCTGTATTTCTTTTTTGCCTGTCAGAGAGATCATTGCTCAGATGGGACTAAGTCTTCTTCCTCTCGAGTTTCATTGCTACACAACTTATGGGAATTTGTACATAATATATGACAACGGTAATAAGTACAGAGAAAAATGTACTTTTCTTCCCTTTTGGGGCTGACTCAACTGCCTCCCTTTAGGTGCACAGAACAATAACATCAAACACAAGACAACAATCTGTCTATCACCCAACTAAGTTTTCATGGACTCTCAGTTAGTGATCTTCTGTCTTATGCACATTTAGCTTAAATATTTCTATAACAAAATAATAGTGAGAAAAACAACAGTTATCGCACTGACCACAATCATCATCATCTTTTGATTTATCTTTTACATTTATTTAAATTATTTCCTTGCTACCATGAGGAAAAGAGGAGATACATTCTTTACCAAATTTAACCAGAAGAAATGATTCAATATTTAGTAGATCAGAATGTGCTGCACCTTGTATGACAGAACTGAATGCATGAATTCATACCCAGATTTCAGAAGGAAGGCTGACCAGTCTATGAAAGGATTTATGATGTCTCTAGGGAAAAAGAAGGACTTAAGAAGTAAAGAAATTAGCTTATTCATGTGAGACAGTTCCCAGTGTATCACTTGGTGTAGCTCACCACAGAACTATGCATTCAAGGCATACTAACGGAACTTGCACAAGGATTTGCTGGGTAAAATGAATTTATTCCAGGAATTGTTAAGGGTAAGAGAAACATTTATTTTGTACCACTTTTCAAATTCTCTCTAAGTCAAATCTCATACCAGGGATTTTAACTCTATGCTGTTTGATTTGCCTCCCTTTCAGTTATCATAATAAGCATTCTAAGGGAATAATAAGAATAGTTTGACTTTAAATAATTTTACAACATTGGGAAATATCAAATATTCAATGTCATTTAATTTGGCCAAACACAAGGAATTTAAAAGCAGATTACAAACAATACAAGGGTTTCAGGCTGAAATAATATTTTATTCCCATAAGATCCACTTTTTAATCCCATTCAGAATCTTCGATACACTTATTTTAACAACTGTATAAAAACTCAACAGAGAACAAGATTTAGAAATAATCAGTCAATATTTTGCATTTTCATATACTTAAAAATGTTTTAGAAAAAAACATAGCAGCCAAATGAAAATAAATCCTATTTTGAAAATCACTGGTCTGTATTTTTTTCACAGGGTGTGATGTTTAGATGTCCTGCACTAGACCGGGAGCTGGACTCGATGAACATGATGGGTCCCTTTCAACTCAACGTATTCTATGATTCTGTGATTCTGTGATTCTAAGTTACCGTCACTGTCTATGCTAGCTCAGATCCTCCATATGTTTGTTTATATTTGTATCTAAACAACCATATTTCTAAACTTAGTTTACTACTATTAAATTCTAGAAAATTTTTAATTGTTAAATGCTTACTAATATTTTATATAGTCTTGAAAATTAACCTGAGCAAAAACTATTAAAAAAACACTGAAAAAAATAATTTTTCACAACTCATAAATTCCATATTGTTGCCATGATTTAGAGCATCTTTAGGATACAGAGTTTCTTCAGAGATTAAACTTTTGTTTAAAAATCTCATACAAGAGGCTGAGGCTGTTTTGCTAAGGGACCATGCTTCCAAGTATTTGTTAATATAATGTTGACTTGATGAGTGACTGACTAAAATAAAAATAGCTGACAAGAGTCAGTCTTAAGAGGATTCACTCTGAAGGTGGACCCTGCCCTGCTTACACAATTTGGCAGATATCCCTATAAGAGACAAATTTGATTTTTCACAGCAAACTCAAGACATTCTCCAAGTACTGCTGTAATATGAGGACTTAAAATTAAGTATCTTTACATCACCAGAGGCTTAACCTCCTTCATTTAAATACTGTCAGTCACACATGAATCAAGATTTATTCCACAGAAACTCATGTTCCGAAATCTTCATATGGCAGCCTAGGAAATGCATCCAAGGAAAGGACCCCCTGCACCTAACATTACCTTTTCTGAAGTTGAGTGAGCAGCACCATATGTAGTCAGTGAAGGGAATAAGTAGGCACTCCCAGAGGAAATTTCATACTGTCCTGAAATAGCTGTCCAAAACTTGTAGGATGAATCACTCTCTCCCGCTCACTCTGTCTCAGCTGTAGACTATAGCCTTAATGACTACCTTAGTCTTGGTGCCTAACTTTTAGGCAAGGAAAATTAGATGAGACCCTGCCTTCACCATGAAGAGGAAGAATATTTTTTTAGGGGTTTCATGTAGAAATTGAGGGGCAAAGAGAGAGAGCAGTCTGTAAATTAAAAAATTTTAGAAATGTAGTGTTTTTAAACACCAAGACTAGTCAAAAGTAGAAAGCCAGCATTATCTGGAGCATATAACTAAAACAGGAAGGATTTGTGGCATTTGCGAGGTTTTATAAGTGTTAGTGGAAGTGCCTGAAAAAATTTCTCATGCGTTGTATAATTTACCATAGAATACAGTATGAATAATACTTGGCAAAAACTGCCACAGATTTTCAGTAGCACCAGCTCAGAGTATATCTGAAACACTACATTTATATTTAGAAATTATACGTAAAAATTACACCCCACCCTCCCTCAAGTCCTAAAATCACATGCAGTGCATGACTTTAAATGTCTATAAAAAGGGTAAATCAGGCACTACTTATGTGCTGCTTTCCAATTAGACGGGAGGAGGTCAGAAACATTAAAAGGCACTGGAGAAGCAGCCTCAGCTATACCATCCATTCTGTGTGTCTGTTGAAGAAAACAATGTGCTGTATCCAAGAGCACTTTGTCCCAAAGTGACTAATGCTGCTGCTGTAGTGTATTTGGAGGAGAGCATGTTAGGCATAAAGAATCAGGATCCTCAGCAAGAAGCACAGCAGAAATCAGAGAAGTATACTCTAACCACAGAGTAAAGACAGGGGAGATTAATAGGATACAAGAGGTGAATTCTCCACTTTTGTCTCAGGAAAAGAGATAGGCACATAACAGGTATGCACCCTGCTAGGGGCTTACTCTGTTCATAAAAAAATAAAATAGGGATTGTGGTGCTGAAATGCCTTTTCTTCTGATGCAAAAAAAAAAAATGGCATGAAAACCCCAGGAACTTGGGTAAATATTTCTAAGTTCTGCAGTTCATTTTTCCTGTGTTCCACTGTTTCTCCGACTTGCTCTATTTTACCTGGAATTGCAACACAGCAGCAGCAGTTAACTCAAAGGAAAAGGTTTCACAGAAGTAGACAACCACAGATGAGAGAAATAAGGGTTGGCACAGACCTCTGGAGGTCATTTAGTCCAACACCCACTTCGTAGCAGGACTGTTGCTGTAATAGCCAAGTAGGTCAGTGTTTAGCTAGACTGGCCAAGTTTTGCGTAGCCACAAGGATGGTGATAGCACAGTTTCACTGAGCAATCTTTCCTTGTGCTTCCCAACCCTCCTAAGGTGACACTTTTCCAAACTTTCAGTCTGATCCTCCCAAGCCATGACTTAGGTCTTTTGTCTTACCATCATCAAAATCCTCCCCACACCTTGTTCTTCCTTCCGTCACTCCAGAATGAGCTTTTACAAGCACTCCATGCAATCCCTTAGTGTTCCATCTTCACTAGGACTCAGTAATCCTATCACTTGTGCAGCTACTGTTGGCTTAAATAGAGACATCAGACTACTCCTGAATTAGTTAAGAGATACAAAAACAGAAAATTAATTTTCACAGTTAACTCATGAGAAACTGATTTTATGACCTAATCGGGTTTGGAGGATGGGTACCATGACTGCATAACAGCAGATAAACTTCTACATTTCCTCATGGCACCTTATAGGCAAGAGTGTACAAAAAATTCTTCTTCTGTTGTGCCTTTAAAATATACTGCTGGCTCCCTTCATCACAAGCATGGCTTTGCCCTGTGGGCTTTTGTTTTATTGCTCATTTGTTTCCTTCTCAGTCTCCTCATTTATTTTCCTGGCTGTAGATCTTATCCTATTCATTTGTCTAAGCAAAATTGTCCTTGACTGTTTCTCTTTCCTCACCCCCCCACCTACTCCAATGAATTCTGTTTACTGTTGCTCTATCCCTTTGGTCACTTTGCACCATGGCATCTGTGCAATATTGCAGTATTCATTAATAACTTCCCTGAGTACTTTAGCAATGCAAGAAGACGGTTAAATTGTCTTTGAGGAGCAGTTTAGAAAAACACCTGTCTGCATTTTGATAAAATAATGAACAGATTTTCCTTGACTCAGGTAATAAACAATAGTTAATAAAAATTAAATGGAAGCAAGTGTCAGCAGTCACAAGTTACTCTAAAATGTGTTTGTCTTTATATTGTAGGGAATTCTAGCATGTCTTTTATTAATGATGTTCAATGTGCTTGCTAACCTGAAGACATAACAGTCCATGCAGTTATCACCACTGCATCTTGAAAACAAATTCTAATTGTAATACCTAAATCAGAATCAAAGCTCTGTTCAGCTATACAAATAAACCCTTTGGAGGTAAAAATGACAGAGATATTGTATTATATTACTGTCCCTTTTGTCAAATATTTTTCCTCTCCAAGGTTTGTTATGCACTGTCCAGAAATGAAATGAGTACATAGATAATCTCCTGAGAAGTTTGCTACAGCAGATTTTCATAGCAGATCCACTGACTCAGATATAAGGTTAATGCTGAGTCCTGACAATAGATCCAATAAAAACCTGTGTGTCAGGAATTAGTGAGTTTCCATGTTCTCAAATAAATGCATCACAGAAGTCTTCAGTTAGACTACCACAAAGATGTGGCCTTTGCCACTGATGAAGGTTACACTTGGAAACCTCCTGAACTTTTGTCATGCTTGAACTCATGCATGAGGGAGGATGATACACTGAGTGTGTAACCTGGCTGGTTTTCAGCCTCATCTCTGATTTTTACTCACATTTCTTTTCCTTCTCCCCTTTCTTTCTCCCTTCCAGCACTACACTTGGAGTTTCATGCATGAGAAATGCAGGCAAATGGATGCGTTGGCATTGACTCCCTGACTTGGGCACTTAGAGGACCAGAAAAACAGGCAGACAGCAGTGGAAAATTGTCTAGATCAGTGTCTTTGCGTCATCCTAGCAGGAGTGACAAGCTGCCTCTTCTCTCAGGGCGGAGTTTTTATATATCCATAACAGACTGACATCACTGTCACAGATGTCCTGTGGTCTCAGAATAATGCATTCAAGAATCCAGAAAAAAATAACAGAAAACTCTCTTGATTAAAGGCTTTAATGTGCCTATCTTTTCCTGAAGTTGGTTTTTTCCCATCTGGGGAAGACTATTATTGCTTTGAGACTTGTGTCCTTGTCTCTGAATATTTTCTTTCTGTGAAATGCTCAGTAACAGTATACCCGGCACTCTCCTTGTCTTTCTTTCTCAAGAGTCTTTTCAGCCCTTTGCAGCGTTGATCTAAACCAATATAATGGGTTATGTTATCCACTTACATATTGTTGATCCTGGACAGGTAGCATTCAGGCCTTACTTTTAACTTTCCATAAATAAGCGAAACAGATACCTCTCAGATGCATTTTAGTTGCTCTCTGATTTACCTCCATGGAATGGGCACAAGGTCTTGCTTTCCTAAATGAAGTCAAGACAAACAAGAACTGACAACTTCCTTGCTCACAATTTCTGTGCTGGACTTTCTGATGTGGCCAAGATTCCTCTCTGAGGAACATGCTGCCTGCTGCTTTCCATATGTATTTTTGTCTCAGTCACAGACCAATCCAGTCAGTACCTGTATCTATGAATCTGCAGGGCAAGCTTTTGGATTGTCAGGCCCTTCTTTGCGTTGGGTCATGTTTACATTGTTCCAGCTATATTATTCCGAAAAGAAATGTCAGTACTGCTTGCATTTAGAGCTTGTCTATATGTGGAAATATTGAGAAATAATTACTCAGTAATAACTCAGAAATGCATGACTAGCATATAAAAGTTTTCTTATTTCAGACCTGAGGAAGTGTTACACAATAAATAAAAAAAAAATACACTCTTTAAAGTGTGTTCCCAGTAGGCTGCTGTAGAATGCCTATTCCAGTATATATTAACATTTTCTGGTGGTTTCTGGATTATGCACATAGAGGTGGACACATCCCACATAACTTCATGTGCTAGTTATGTTATTTTTGGCTAAAAATATTGAAACAAGGCAAATACTTTCAATAATGATTCGCATTTTAGAAGACAATGTTCTTTTCAGATTTGCACAAAAAACCTGGGTCTATTGCTGGCACCTACTTGAAAGGGCCAAAAAATATGCTCATGAAGCAAAGAAGACTGATGGCATGCTGGGCATTTGGAGGAGCATTGCCAGCAGGTTAAAGTAGATGCTCCTTGGTCTCTACTCAGCACTGGTGAGGCCACACATGGGGTTCTGTGTCCAGCTCTGCACTCCTCAGTAAAAGAGAGACACAGAAATACTGGAAAGAGCCCAACAAATGACCACAAATATGGTTAAAGGACTGAAGCCACTATCCTGTGAGAAAAGGCTGAGAGAGCTGGGATTGTTTAGCCTGGAGAAGAGAAGGTTTCGGGTCACCTTTCTAATGTATATAAATACCTGAAGAAAGGGTGCAAAGACAGAGACAGGCTTTTTTCAGCGGTGCTCAGTAACAGGACTAGGGGAATGGGGTTTCATTGAAAGATGGGGGCATGGGGGCAGCCCATCAGGACAGGAATAGGATCAGGAAACACTTTCTTCCTTCTCCTTCCTTGGAGATATTTAAAAAACTGTCTCAGCGTAGTCCCAGGCAACCTTCTCTATGTAGCCCGGCTCGAGCAGAGGTGTTGGACCAAATGACCTCCATAGATCCCTTCCAACTCCAACCATTCTCTCATTCTGTGATTCTGTTCCAAAAAGCAGCACACAGCGATGAATATGAGCACCAATCTGAAAATAGTAAAGGCCTTTGTAAATTTGACTTTTTGGCTTTCAAAAATGTTTTATAGTAAGATTAAAAATATTATATATACATTCATGTGCATTGTATTCCTCTATGTGTCTCTATATCTTCATTAATATCCATACCTATATGTATGAGAAATAACAAAAAATCAGCAATTACTTAAAAGATATGTTAAAGTGTATTACATGTGACAAATACTCTGCAAAACAAAAAATCTCCATACATCCTTTGGCTTACAAACAGAAATCAAAATACACTTACAGATCAAAATAGAACAATCATAATTTAAACAGGAAAATGTGAATATACATCAGTGGCCTTAAATTAAAAATACTCATCAAAATGTTTGTCATTTCAGATAAACTAACACAGACGAAGTAGCTGACAGCACCTAAGTGAGAAAAATACGAATGGTAGGAAACAGTAACATCTGATGGAATAATTACTGGGTTGGGGTTTTTTAACATTCTGATGAAGAGATAAGAGAAAATACATTTTATGGTTTTTTTGGTTTTGTTTTTAAAGAAAAGCCATAATTATAGGTGGAAATGATTCTGAATTGCATTTAAATTGTGGAGGGACTTACCTTTGGTGTATGTATGTGTGTATATATATATATATATATATATGTAAGAACCCTCAACATGCTTAACACAATGAAATTATAGCCCCGATACAGAACTTCAATAACAACAGTAAAGAAGGAAAATGGTAATAATTTATGCTTTGAGCAAAGGCAGAGTATCTTGTCATTAAAAAACATGATTTGTGCATAATGGAAACTCAATGGGAGTGAATGGGAGACTCACCTTTATGGTGAGGTCTCAACTACACCATAGTAAATATCTTAAAGCCGAACAGTAGCAGTTTATAGTCAGTCTTCTCTTCTACAGACAGGTAGATATAAAACGAAAACAACCATTAAAAATGAACATAGTACTCTGTGTTGTGACTACATATATTTCATTCCAAGAACAAGGGCTTTATTTTTTACTTTTGTCCTAAAATGCTACTTCTAGAAATAAAACCGTGTATAAAAATAATTGTGTCAGCAAGACAGAAGAAAAACATATCTCAAAACTGCAATTACTGAAAATGAGCTACAGCCACTCTACAGGTTTAAAGATAACTATCTTTCTTTCCCACTTTTTCCTCTTAATATCCCTGTCTCAGAGGAACTTAACCAAGATCAGCTCAGAAGGACTAAGTGTTCCCTAAAAACCTTTAGATTTATCTGATACGGCCACTTTCCAAACTCCACAGCACAAATCTAAAACAATTTAGTCAGCACAGCATAAATGCTTTTGGTAAGAAGATTTCATGAGAGAATATCTAGACAGAATGAAATTAACTCTTCTTTATTGTGTCTGTGGACTTAATGGACACCTATTGACTGAAGGCTGAGCTTTCCCCCCATCCCCCCATTTCAGCGAATGCTTTCTCTCATTCAGTTCTTCATTTTAATTGTTGCTGAAGCATGTCCTGGGGGCCTCAGTTCTTCCTACCTAAATTTGAGGACTTTGCAGAGATACTGTTTAGGAAAGTGACAGTCTAAACCTTCTTTTCAATAAATGGTGAGAGACAAATGTCTCCAAAGCGATTTTCAATCTACATCAGCACTTGGAAGTGCCTCCGCATCTCCTGTGTAGAGAATTTGAATCAGCAACAATCCTTTTTGGACATCTTAAACTAGGTTGAAGGTATTCAGGCCTAAGTTCCTGAAGTTTCCTTCTCCCATTTTTTTCCTTTAAACATTTACCTAATGTTTACATTTTTCTTTATTATTTTTTTACTTGAAGAAAACTGAAGTTCTGGTCATATGTTCACTCATTTAGTCTCTTACAGCCACACAGATAACAGTATGCCCAGCTCTGCACAGTGGTAGAGCTTATGCTTAAGCAATATTTATGTAGCAGAAACCATGCCTGCTTCAGTACACTATTAACAGTGAATAAATACTAATCTGGCCAACACTCTCAGCCACCTAAGCAGCAATAAGTAGTAAAGTTTTTAAGTATTATAGGATTAATGATCTTGGACTGAAATCTAGACACCAATATCTTTATTATAATACCAACCTGTATTACAGACAGACTACAGAGAGTAATAGTAGTGAGGAAAGTACCATGAGTTTAAAATTAGTAGGTATTGAGAAAAACCAGCTAGAGTACATACAATACTGCAGTAGAGAGGTTTGAAGTTTGAATACTTTGAAGGTATGGGTAAATTTAGAAAGAAAATACTAAAAAAAAAAAACAAATTGTAATCATCATGTGCCTTGGACTAATAAAATATTAAAATTGGTAACAAATATTTTCCTTTATTTTCTGCATTAGATTCTGCATTAGACCATTAATTACTAAAAAATAAGCTTACAGAAAAAAACCAGAGAAAAATCACACAATAAAAGCACTGAGTTTTTGAGAACTGCATCTTAGAAGTCCTGTGTGGAATTAATTTCTGTTTGTTGGGGTTTTATGCTGCCTGTCACCATAGTGTCTGATTTCTGTCCATGTAAAATCAATAGCAATAAAAAATCATAATGAACTTTAAAGATTAAAAAGGAGGAAAAAAATGAACAAAATTTTGCCTAGCTTCTTTGGCAGTTATTTTTTTAAGGCAACAGTTTGACACAAACTTATTTTGTTCATAATTAGGTATTTCAATGTCAGTAATACAAACATCATTCTTCTATCCGTGCTGTCCTGCAGTGTGCTGTACAGATTTTTAAAGATGAAAATAAACTGAGGTTATAAAAGAAAAACTCTAGGTGCATAAAATGATGCTGGAGAGAAAGAGAAGAACAAGTTATACTTAAGTTGAATGCACTGTGTCAGCTACATAAGTTGTACCTGCTATATAAAGCACTCACTAGGTAAATCCATCTAAAGTCGTTATTCTTTTTCATTTAGGTTTTATTTCCATTTTCAAATCCTCCACTTAAAGAGACTGTATATCTGCATAGTACTGTTTTGAAAATAGTGGGCCATCATACAAGCACACAAATTAAAGCTTTGAGGTTACAGAAAAGATCCTCTTGAGCCCTCCTCTTCTGCTGCACTCCTATCACACAATTGCATCTAAGCTACAGTTGAACTCATCTCATCCAACTTCCATCATGTAATTTCAAGATGATCAGCCAGTCTCCTTCTGCAAGAGAGAGAACCAGGCACCTTGAGGAAGCGATTCATTCTCTTCTAAAAAAGGTGTTCATGTCTAGATATATATCTAACCCCAAAAAATTATGGAAGAACTCTCAGTTGATAATAGAAGGTTTCTACACAACTAGCTTAATCTACATGGGTAGGCCATTTATGAGACAAACCTCACCCACACAGAAAGATGTTTAGGTAGACAAAGATGAGCTTTCTAGTTGTTTTTGAGATTTAGGCAATTAAGTTCCCTAAAAACTGCCATCTGAATTGTTAGGTACCTTATTGATTTGTCTTCTCATGACCTTTACATTACCATCTTTCTGAAAAGCAGAATGGAAATAGTAGCATTTGCCCCCTCCCCCCACAAAGGGATCTCTATTTTGAAGATAAGTGCATTGTTTGTAAGGTGATCAATCTCCATGATAATGGGGACCACATAGGTACAAAGATTTTTTTATTTTATGCTTGAAAACTACATCATACATTCTGAAAACTAGAATTAACAGCAGTAACAATAACTTTCCTTTCTTAAAAGTCACTTCTGTAGTATAAATATGGGATGACTAATATTATCACAATTTAGTGGTATTATTACAATAAACAAATGCTAAACATGGCTTTCGTGTAAAAATGCAGAACCAAGAGCTTTTGCTATGCAACATGTAAACATACATCATACAAAAAATGAGGAAAAAAGGTGGACAGAACAAAACTGGAGTGGTTTTAAAATCCTCAATGGTTTGAGACAGGTACATCAGTAGCAATGTTATTAGAGTTTTCAGAATGCACCACAAGCCTGCAAAGTTTATAGTTTCACCACATATCGCAGACTTTATTATTTCAAGAGTGAAATATACAAACATAATGAAATTGAATTGAATGTACAAGGCTGGATATGCACCTTGAGGGCATTTCAAATATTCACACACTGAGAAACAGTAGAGAAGGAATATAAGGATAAACAAAATGCAGCAAATAGAAGAAAGCACCAGAAAACAGAAGAGAACAAGACAGGAGGAGATAAAACTGGTAAAACAGCAGGAGATTTTGAGGGTTTATTTACATCTTCTTTGCGTGCTCTTTCGTTATTTTGGCGGATTTGAGAAGCTTTTTTTTTTTTTTTTTACCAGAGAGAGACTATGTAAGTGACTATATAAGAGACTATATAATGTTAAAATATCTCAGCAGCCCACAACTATAAATTCCTCTGCTGACCATTTTCTACCCCAGCCCACTTCAGCACATAAGATTTCCTCAAAAAGAGATTCAGCAAAGGATATAGCTTTGGGAATTCAAGTAAATGAATGGAAAGACCCAGAAATTTTACAGCTACCTACACTGTCAGTGTAAGTCGCCACAGTCTCACAGTCCTGCTCAGAAAACTATTCCTAGGATCCCTTTCTGATAGAGCTTGGTGCCAGGTGCCCCAGAACCTCCTGAGGTAGCTTGTCTCTGAGCAAAACTGGATACTATTCTTCAACAATGAATGGTTTGTCTTGTATCTTAAAATGTAACTTGATGGCTTTTTTTATGCCAAAGGATTATTCTTGTCATGGAAAGTCATCTCCAGTTTAGGAAATCTCAGAATTATAAACTGGGAATTAAAAAAAGGTTGAGGGACTGAATCAGGTATCATCTTGTTGCTTAAGAGTCTAGATCTAAAGTTCCACTTGTTCAGGTGAAATCAAACCTCTGTTGACCAAGGCGAGGGTTAAGAAGGGGGTTCTTTGGTTTTATTCATGATTTTCCTAAGACAAAGTAATTGGTCAAAACTAATCTTATGGCTACTCTCACTGGTCAAAATTCCTCTCTTGTAACTCTACCTGTATCTTAGTCATGAGTAACTTTTACCATAAAGATGATTCCTAATCACTAACAGCTACTAATCAATGTGTTTTCCTGGTCTTGGAGGGTAATAGTGCTATGCAAGTGGAAATCAGGTTGCAGGTTGAATATTTTTTTCCCTGTTGAAATGTAACCAGAAGTTCACTCAGGCACTTCAAGAAAACAATTTGCTCTGTTGTGAGTGAAGCAACATCACCCCAGCAAGGCCTTGCTTGCACTGCAAATCTGCAACTTACTGAGTAGCTAATGGCTATGTTAAAAAGAGGGGAGCCGTGATAATCTGAAGGGCCAGTGGCTCTCAGCATACAGTGCCTGAGGCTTGATCAATCTGGTTCTAAGCCAGAGGAGGGATAAGAAGAGTTTCTGTTTTCTCGGGAGTGGCATGTCTTGGGATTTATGGCTGTCTATAAGCTGTACATTTCCAATAAGTAAAAAAACTGCTGCAGGCTGCATTGCAGAGCTGCTGTATGTGGGTCACATTGTACCTACAAGTAATAATTTGGCCACCCTACAAGTTAAATATTTATTTTGTAAAAGTTAGTTTCTTACCATTTCCACTTTAGTTTCCAAGGGTTCTTTTGATGGTATTAAAGTCATAAGCAGAACTAAATATCTGCAGAATTATAGCAAGTTTCTCTATAACATTTCAGTTGAATCTTATTCTTCCCTCAATAGATTAAAAGGTCTTTCATCTCTGCAGTTTTAAGTAGTATTTTCCACAGTAGCAGGGGTACACCACATCTCTGCTAGTCAGTTTGCTGACTGTTTTAATACTTTATAATTTCGTAATGCTGTCCCCTAAGGCTGTCCAAGGGTAAGGCACAAGCTCTGTTCCAATGCCTGATATTAGTTGTCCAAGACAATGTGTTTATTCTTGACTTTTTCCTTTCTTCCACTCAGCTCATTGAAGATAAAGGGAGACTGTGCTGGCAGTGTCAGGGGACCTTGGGCTTCTAAGACAAGATACTTTTTGCAATTTTGTTTAGGAAGCTTCTTCTAATATTAAGAACTAAGTCCCCTCAAAAAGGAGAGTGATGAAAGATAAAAGACTAACTGTAGTCACGATTTTTGCTGCCCTGACCAGAGAGGCTGTTTCTCATGGCTGAAAATGCCTAGGACGAACTTGCCTTTTCAATATGTATCATGTAGACATGTTGCACTTGGTTTACAATTGTATTGCTAAACTTTGGCAATGTATAACTGAAGTTCATTAGAGACAGATATGCATAAGATGAAGGTATCAAAAGACTTTGAATTATTTTGTTGCTTACCTGTGACTATATCATAGATATTGGTTTTTTTTTAATTCACCAAAGAAAAAGAAACTGGAAAAACTATTAGCCTATTTATGGACACTTTTCTTGAATAAACTAAGACTATAATACTAAGGAAATGCTCATACTAAATAATCTGTATTTAACATGATGAGGCAAAAAGACACATTATTCTCATTTTTTCCTGGGTCTCCAACAGCATAGCAATTCCTTGGATTGACTGGTTTTTTTTCACAGTGTAGAAAATTTTGCTGAAGAAGAAAATAGAAAAATGCAACATGTTTGTTCAGATATTTCTAGGGGGCTGGATAAAAGATAATATAACTCTGGAATTGCATAGGTGCAAAAAGAACAGTGGTGTGTCCTGATGTATGCAACTGGATGGTAATTGCAGGCTTGATATCATGTTAATGTGGTCCTGTGGCATCAGCTTTGGATTAGTTTTGGCTGGGATAGAGTGAATTTTCTTCATAACAGCTAAATCTGGAATTTGTGCTGAAAACATTGTTGATAACACAGGGATGTTTTCATTACCCCTGAGCAGGGTTTACACAGCACCAAGGCCTTTTCTGCCTCTCACCCCAGCCCACCAGTGAGGAAGCTGGGAGCGCACAAGGAGTTGTGCAGAGACACAGCTGGAACAGCTGATCCCAGCAACCAAAGGGATATTTCATACTATATAATGTCTTGCTCAGCATATATTCTAGGGCAGAGTGGCCCCTGTGGTAGCTTTGTCTTAAAGAAGTAATTGTAGGAATGACTGTTAATGCCAGAAGCAGGAATCCAGTGTAATCAACTGTAACTTTTAGTGACATGTGGAGGGATAAGGCACAATTACAACACAAAGCAATAAAATTCCTTTGTACTGTTCTCTGTATCACTCAGTTCTGTCTCCATTCATTACGAGTCCTTGTTAGTAGGACTCCATGGTCCAGAACAATCTGTGTCCTCAAACTGCTTCCTACTAGTTTAATCCCGTCAACAAATATGACTGTGAATGATCGCTTAATGGAGATCCTTGTTCAGTTCAGAAAATGTCATCTGTTTGCTCTAGGGGTCTGATTAGTTTCTTAGATCTTGTTTCATCCTGCCTCAAGCACCACTGTTTTATCTGCTTCGCAATGAATTCGATTCCCAGCTCAGTGAGCCTCTGCAACACCTGAGGATAGATTTGGTGTTTTTCATCATGGAGATGCACTCCCTGGACTGTATTATTATTCAGATCCTCAAGAAGGGCTGTCCTGCTGGTCTCAAGCCTTTGCTTGCTTGAAATTAGTTTCTAAAGTCAACAGAGTGAGAAGCATGGTGCTGAAAGGTTTTACAGAAATCCTGCAATAATTACCCAAGTGTATGCTAGCACTGCATCCTTGGAGCATCCTGATTAGGAAATCTACTAAAAGACCTTTTATATAACCAAAGAATTCCAAGTAAGGCTTGTATGGCCTAGCAAGATAAAAGATCTACAGTGCATGCACCTTGTCTTATACAATTTGGGAAATAAGAATAAATCATGATAGTGCAACCAAATACTATCTAAGGAATTACTCAGTAATGCTACCACAAGAAATATCCCCTCAAGAATGAAATTTCCAGTGAACTGTAACAGTTTTAGTTGACAGTAAAACTCTGTAAAAAGGACTTTTTTTTGTCCTGGCAGTTGAAAGATGCACAACACCATATATATAATAATGATTAATTGCTTACTAGTTAAAGAATGTGACACTAAGTGTCCAAAAGAGTTTACTGTATCATGCTCTGCTTGAAATAGAGTGCAGCATTAGAGACAACATGGTTAGCTCAATCCTGTGCACATATCTATCTGTCCATCTGTATGTGTTTCTTAAATATCTTTGTTAACTGCATATATGTATTAGATTTGGTTTCAGAAAATTGCCAGCCATGATTTCTATTGATAAATTGATTCAGTGTTGTCTATGGTCATAATCTGCCCTAGACTGATGAAAGGTTAGACAATTTGTTCTTAAATTATTACCGCAGCGAAGGAAAGACTTTAATGACAGCAATTGTGGTCTCTCTTTAGTCCTGGAGGTTTCTTTAAGTCACTTGTTTCACTGATTTAAACTCTGACTTTGAAAAGGCCAAGCAGTGGGGGAATAAATAGAAAATCTTAGGCCCTGCTTCCTAAGGGATATGTATTATCATTATTGACCTGTGCTAGAAGAAGTAGCAGCTGGAGGTGGAGTTGCACACAGTGTTCCCTGGCAGGCTTTTACTTCAATTACAAAGACACCTCTCCAGTTATCAGTGTTAGTACCTAACAGAGCTTTGACTTTCATGTTTCTTTTTCAATACAGGTCAAACAATCAATGCAGAAATACTGTTCCTCCTCAAACACTTCAGTTCTGTAGGGCACCACTGTCACCACAATCATATCCTCTTTAATTTTCAAATGAGCTTTGGTTTTGTTCCAGCATCCCCTTTAGTAAATTGATTTTTAAGAGTAAGTGCTATATATTGTCTCCATTTCTTTAGAAACTCACTTGCTTTGGAAACTTCAAAAATTTTGAGAAAAGAGAGAAAAACTTCTCTGAATCCTTGCTGACGTACAGCATCATCTAACATTTATCTTTTTGGTAGTATTAAATTTCTCTTGCTGGCATATACTTACACACATAAAGACACATACACCTCCTTTCTTTCTAATTAAGTGTGCTTTCTGACTTCCTTCCTTACAGGATCTTGTTAGCAATTACACAAACTGTCTTAATTCTCATACTATTTTTTCTAGCTACTTGTTTTCATAAGCGTCACTTACATCGTCATCAAAGTTTCATTTTTGTACTTGGCTAGTTACACTTTGATCCCTTAGTATAATTTAAGAGTCTGATTTCTCCGGTGTTTTTTCTCTCCTCGGTATGAAAGAAAACCCCTTTAGAGCACCATTCTTCCTGTAATTTACTATTCTAACATACATCTCCTGTTTTCTATCAGTTGTCATTTTTCCTTTTTAGTTGCTTTCCTCCTTTAAAAATTCAGCCTCTCTCCTAACCTTAACCTACTTTTTCATAGTAAAACTAAATATATACAGGGGATGAATATCAAATAATAGATACTAGTATTCTCTTCACATTTAATACCCTCCACTTAGAATATTTTCACTGCATTGTAGAAACATTCTGCCAAATTAATACATTATATAATTCCTTAGAGTATGGCCCATTAATTAATTAATCATCCTGGTCACTCGGTACTATAAGTACTAAAAGTTAAGGCAACTTTCCTAAGGTACAAAGCAGTGGTCCAGTAGCACAACTAGAAGGAAAAATAAACAAAAGTAGTTCCTGGATGGGGGCCCAAATCCTAAATTCAATACGACCTTTGTCACTGAATAGCAATAAATATTAACTAAGATTCATAATATTAGATGCTGTAAGGCTCTCATGGATTCATGTTTTACTAGCAGGCACTGGAGCTGAAAGTCTATCTCAGCCGCAAATGCTTCTCCCATGTGTTAGAATCCCTCTTTTATTAGGAATGGCTGTCTGCAACAAGCAAAAAAGACAGGTATTAATGCTATATTAACAACAAATAATGTTATATTAATTAGCATCATAATATTGCCTCATGATATTTGGAAAAATGAGTGTCAGGAGGGGAAATTATAAAAGTACAGAAAATTTTTGGAGCTCCAAGATGAAGTGCTTCCAGCCAACATCAAGCTGTCCTTCACCAAAAATAATATGATCAGCATGTGTGATAGGGATTTTTCTTGGCAACATTATTAAGCTTCTTCCTTTCCAGAGTGATGCAGTCACTGGGACTCCTATCAGAAGACCAGAAGTTTTGTCTTTCAGCAAGATCTAGGAACAAATATTTGAGACAGATTACAACCTTGCTTTGTTTTCTGCCAAAAAAAATCCTTTATGTTAATAGCAGCAGGGGGAAAACCACCCACTGCAGTCTGAAAAACGTTACTCTAAAATATTTCACCAAATTTTTCAGTGGTATTTTTCGGAGATAAGATGAGGACAAGGGGCATTGTGGTTTCCTTTCCTATAGCCCAGTCAAATCTGATGTTATTCACAAGTCATTCTTTGAATGACTGACAATGAATTTTAAATTCCTTTTGAGCTAAAATCTTGACATTTAGAGTATTCATTTTTTATGAGATGCTGACGAAAAGTCTCCCAATTGAATTTTGACTTTTCCATTTCAGGTTCCTAAAAGGTCACTGGCCCATTTTATTAGCTGAAGTCATTGTTAAATCTTTGTACTACAGGGCAACAGTTAACAAGAGGGACATTTTAAAAGACCTGTGTGGAGTAAGGACACACCATCACAAAATTTCCAAATTATATACATGTTTTTTGGCACTACTCTTTGCTACCTTTCTCATTTTTAGAATTTGGAGTTACAAGTACCAAATTTTAGGCTTCAAAAATGTACGTTTTACTAATCTTTTCAAATACTCAAACTAAAATAAAAATTATCCATCCCACCCAGATGATGCAGGGATTCTTCTCTGCATTAGATTTTTCTCTGCATTGGGTATTAGACTATCAAATGTGTGATCTTGCACTGCATGTGGTATTTCTATAATCTTTAAATTAAATATGAAAAATAGTTATAACAACTATGATACCAAATTAATATAATTGAGTGATGCTGAATATTTAATTATGTTGTGATTTCTTTTTCCCAGAACAACTTCATCACTGAAAGGAAAATACTGAAAAAGGCTCCTGGTTACTGGAGCTCACCAAGGCTAAGTAATAGTGCAGAAATGTTAATTATGATAATCACAATAAGAACAGTTATTTAACATATTAATTTTACAGAACCAAAGGATCACCGAACATTTGATACTGGAAGGCACTTTTGGAGATCATCTAGTTCAGCCTCTCTCATCAAGACAGGTAGAGCTGGAGTGTATTGCTCAGGGTCACTCTTGTCAGGTTTTGAATATCTGCAAGGCTGGAGATTTCACAATGTCCCTGAAAATCCAGGTTCAAGTTTTCAGCTGTCTTCACAGTAAAACATAGAGTCACAGAATGGTTTGGGTTGGAAGGGACCCTAGCAATCATCTGTTCCAATCCTTCTGCCATGGACATGCACTTTCCACCAGACCAGTGTTGGAAGCCCCATCCAACCTGGCCTTGAACACTTACATGGCTGGGACATCTCTGGGTATTCTGTTCCAGAGCCTAACCATGCTTGTAGGAAGAATTTCTTCCTAATAGCTAATCTAAATCTACCCTCTATCCCCATCTCACTATTGAGAAGAAAACTGCCAGGGACCCTAGGCTCCGTGTCTTTCACCCTCACCCCCAAAGTCATGCATTCACACTTGAGATGTGCTCCACGTATTCCTGAGTATCACTGGGGCCTATCAGTAAAAACAGCAAAGGTTGACAGTCCAAGGGCTGGACAAGCTTTGGCAGCGTCTCTGTAACATTCCACATCCAAGCACCTGGCAAGCAGAGAGCCCTCCTGGGCAGCAAGCCAGCTGGACAGGCAGTATTGTCTGTCTCCCACTGCTGTCACTCACCCCTTCCTCCTGCTGCTGAGGCAGGGCTCAGGCTCAGCCTGCTCGAGTGCTTCACTGGACGTGGCTCCCAACCCCTCACCTGCCACCGGGGCGCAGACCCTGCTCCGTACCTGCACATCTTCGAGCCCAGCATTTCATAATGGTCCTCTAAACAAGAAGAATGAGATAGACGATGTGCAACATAAAATCCAGTAGGGAAAAAAAAAAACCCCAACCTAGGGAATTTAAGTAAAAAGAATAGAATATTGACATGCTGGCTTGTATACACATAGATACTTCCTGGCATAGATACACTGTACTAATTATTCTGCCATAGTTCCATCAGTCTTTGCTCCCATGTGGACATTCTGTATGCCAAAACTGTTATTTTGTCCCAGAATAATTACACTAGAGTAATTATTCCAAATTAAATTACTCTTATTTTGAAACAAAACGTCCATACTGATCTTAAAACAATACAGTTATAGCAGCATAGATTATAGATATGCCGGAAATATTTATTTGAGAACAAGCCCTCCAGTGGTAGCAAATTTGCTATGAGATGCAACAGTTTAAGGTTTTCTTGTATTTCTGTTTTTGTCTTTATTGTTTGGTTTGTTTTGTTTCCTTGTTTGTTTGTTTTTTAGGTTTTGGGATTGGCTTTTTTTGTTTTGTCTTGTTTGGTTAATTGGTTGGTTCTGTTCATTTTTTAGTTGTTCTTTGCTGGGATTTTTGATTGTTTCTAGGTTGGGTTTTTTTTAATGTTAAGGTAATTTTACAGTTCATGAGAATGACACTCTAGTGTCACTGGGATCGTTTTTATGATTGTCTGTGTCCTGAAACTTTGTTCATTTGGAATTAATTTCCTATGTTCTTTGGAGTGGTTATGAACTGCACTATCTGTAGAACCACGCAAAATTTCCGAGCTAAGCAAATAATAAATGACCATGATTAAAGCAGCTTATTCTGTGACAGCTTTTGGGATCACAGCCCATGAGAGAAGTCACAGCTATTGCTCCAAAAGGGTTTTCCTCCGTGTTACATATCCTTATTCCTTTGCCTATTGCCCTGCCTCTATTGTCGCCTTCTTCTACTGTCCTCCTGTCTATGGCTTCCTCTTTCTTTGAGCCAATTTCAGTGCGACCTGTGAAGGATTTTCCTGACACGGCACACTAAACATAAACAGCCGCTTTAAAGTTCTAGGCCTCTTAAAAGAAGTGACCTAAGAGGGAAGGGCAACAACCTCACATTGTGACTGCAGGTGTTTCTTTTGTTCTGAAATAAAGTAAAAAATGTTTTAAGAACCTGAGATCCTCAGAAAAGCATTTTACTGGTGTTATTTGATACTCCAGTTGATAACACACCAAATGGTATACTTTTAGTACCTATACAGATATATGTCAATAAAATGTGCATGGCTTTTTCTTGTCACTTCAGCTGACCTGAAAGAGGGCATTGTCTCCCATAAATACCTTATAAAAGCAACCTTTTAAATATTCTAGAGTTCTTTGATACCTTCAACTTTTCCTGATACAGACATATTTGAAACTTGTTCAAGGGTAATAAGCACAGCCACCTTTTTTGTTCTTTCAAGTATACCTCTAGGTTTTACACAGTGTATTTTTCTTGTTGATAGATGGATGTACTCTATTCTGGAGATTAAAGACAGAACATACTCTCTGTTTTTTAAAAGTTCTTTGCTGATATAGGCATTTAGTAGCAGAGCTAACAGCTTGATTCTTCAGAAAAAAATTCACACAAACTTGCTCTTTGCAGGGGGGTATCTGTCACTCAGTGCAGTGAGAGCAGCAACAGCTTATTCTGATCTCATCATTAGCAATGAAACCAGTAACCCAGTTCTGCAAATTAGCACACTGAAAAAAGCAGTCTGAGGAGCCAAGTGATGGAATGATTTCCTCGAATTTCATAGACAACATGTTGAGCTTCCTAATATTGGTGCAGTGCAACATTTATGGATGATAACAGACATTCCAGGAAAAAGAGAGACTGGTAGATCCCACTGAAATGTCTGATTGAGTGACTAAAGACAAATGTCTGATTTGTCTGATAATCCCTTACAGCGAAAATCAAGTAACCAGGAGATATATAATATTCTTTTTAAAATGCAGTCAATTGTATATATAATCTTAAAAGATTTTTGGATTCATATAAAAAACATAAGAAGGAATAAAAGATTGGAAAATAGCAAAATGTATTAAAATATATATATTGGAAATTACTAAGCAATGCAATATATCTGCTTATTTTAACAAAAGACAGTAAGCTGTATTTTTTTCTCTTTTCAGTATGTATCTATCCCAGATGAAACTAACTAGGAGACAGTATCTGAGAATGTCAATTCTATAGAATAGTCCTAAATTCAATGTAAATTTCTGTGAAAATCACTATTTGATATAAAAATAATGTCTGTTGATTTTCATAGGTTTTAAAATTACTTTATTCCCAAAAGACAGAGTTCTAATATTCGGGATCCAAATGAAGATGTGTCCTGCCCAGCTTTACTCATTGAAAAGTCAGATTCCTAGTTTAAGACAAATACTTAGGTTTCCTGTATAGCCAATGGAGAGAGACTGAATTTCCCAAGTACTTTTCTTCCTGTGTACTTTGCCAGCTAAGGGAACCTAACTTTAGGCTTTACTTTAGGCTGAGAGCCTAACCAACTCTTTAGAGCTGGGCATCTAACTGCTAGATATCCAGGGTGTGCTTGAGAAGCATCCTTATCTAAGGCTTGTAAGATACTTGCATTTGGTTCCGAAAATTTATAACATTTGTGTTGATCTCCTTAAAATATTATGTGATCTTTCTGCAGATCAATTGGCAGTGTCACACAGTCATATAGTTTTCATGGATAACATAAAGCTGCTCTATCTTTTGCTTACAAGCAGTAGGCAGTGGATTGTCTGTCAATATGTAGAACATACAAAGCAGAAAAGCAGAACTATCAACAACAGACTCTTACTTCCCTTTCTCCCTTCCCTTCTCAATTAACACCAGGGTCAAGATCAGCAGTTCAAACAGTAGGAATTATAAGTTGCTCCTTTAAAGCAAAACACTAACTGCAGAAGAAAGAAATATAATTGATTTGTTTGAGTTTTCTTCAATATTTAGTTATTTGCAGGCTGCTGTTCTTCATCATGTATAAAACACATTCTGTTTAGACTAAGTGTTTTCTGAAAACATCCCTTCTCTGCAATTAGTTCTGGAAAAAATTTAATCCCAGTTACATATTTGTGGAATGTGAGGATGAAAAAGCTCTAGACAGGACATTGCAAGAGACTGAAGGAAGGTGTCCTGACTCAGAACTTTATTCCAGTTTTTGTTTGCATTTAATCTATGTTCTCTGATGTGATTTATAGCAACATAATATTTGGATGAGGAAATCTACTCTTATGCACAGCAATGCAGCAAACTAATTGAATTGAAACATTTTATTAAATCACTTTGAATAATTTAAAGATGATGGTGTGATGATATTTTTGCTGCTCAAAAAAAAAGATTGTGTATTACAATACAATTCCTTTAAAAAATTGCCTTTTTTGTTTAGATATCATGTTTTAGGAGCCTGGATTCTTGGTTGAGCATTAAAAGAAACTTTGACTTCTTAATACATTATTAGGCAATAGATAGTTCCTGCAATCTGAAAATCCACATTCCTCATTTGTCTGCTATTTTCCATTAATATATGATAGTCTAAATCTTTTTCTCACAGGGCTCTTCACTTCTTCACTGTCTTTAAAACACTAGTTACTAAAGTCAGAATGATGATCTTAAGCTTTAAGTTTAGATTTTGTTTCAGTTTTAAGCGTGCAGTGATGACCACTGATATTTAGTAACTCAGTTGCCATTAGTCTTGCACATAATCCTATTCTTTAGTCAGCTTTATGAAAGGTTTTGTTGGACAGTCTTTTCCTAGGAAGCTAAAATTAGTTCCTTTCTTTACATCAGTCCTATATTCTGTGATTTCAGTCCCCTTCTGCCCTCCTATAAAATTTGCTCAAATGCTCCAGAGCCTATTCAAGCTTTCAAGTCACAAGAGAAGATGAAAAATTCCTATGCTCATGATCTAAAAAATTATTGGGTTTTTCTTATTTTCAAAACACTTATCATAAAAAAAGGTAATATTTCATCTCTTTTTTTTTAAGGACATGCAGACATTATCAAATCTCCTGTAGAGTATTACACCTATAAGACAAAGACCCCAGCATATATATGTATATGAGTGGGTTTGTTCCTACTAAGGTGCAGAACTTTGTACTTGCCGTTGTTGAACCTCATGAGATTCAGTCTGCATCTCCTCTCAAGCCTGTTGAAGTCTCTCTGGATGGCAGGACAACCCTCTTATGCATCAGCCACTCCTCTCAGTTTTGGGTCATCATCAAACTTGCTGGAGAGTACACTCTGCACCATCATCCAGCTCATTAAGGAAGATTTGATCTGGACCCTGTATTGATCCCTGGGGTGTACTGCTAATTACTGGCCTCCACTAGATTTTGTTCTACCAATCGTCACTCTTTAGTCCCAGCCATTCATCCAGTTTTCAGTCAATCTTACAGTCTACTCATCCAGCCCATATTTCAGTGGCTTTTGTATGACGATGTAAATTGGACACAGTGTTCAAATGGAACTAGATATGTAGTTTCCAACTCAACCAAGCAGTTTATCATCTTATACTTTCATAACCAAACAAGAGACTTTCTAGCCCAATAGCTCAGATGCTCAGCTGAGCGATAGAGAACTTGTAATCTATTCCTGCAGTCTGGTTCTCAGGAGCGTTTGCGTATTGACATTAAACAGACATTTGATAAAAGGCTTCAGAATGGCTTTAAATTTGCTAAGTAAAGCAAAGCAAATCTTTTTCAAGTTTAATGGACTATTCATACTCCATCAAATTAATAGCAAAATCCTATTTTTCACTTGAGGAAATGAAATCTTTTCCTAGAAACACATGACTGCTAGAGTCATTTGGTTCTGGCCCACATCATATCAGGCAAAACTAACATATAATCTGCTTTATATACAACCAAGTATTTGTAACTCCAGAACTCATTCAGATGCATAATAAGGCCTTTTGCAATATAGCATTATAGTGTGTTTGCATTGAGAGAGGTGACTTTTGGTATGCAACTCATAAATGTAAATGTTTGAGCAAGATGTAACATCTGAAACTTGTGTATCAGCTTTATGAGTAAAACTTTGATCATAGCTGTCTGTTTTTATATTTCCATAGTTAAAAGTAGTATCACATTAGAAAATTTGTGTAAATGTCAAGAAGGCACTGGTGAGGCCACACCATGTCCAGTTCTGGGCCCCTCACTTCAAGAAAGACATTGAGGTGCTTGAGTGTAACCAAAGAAGGAAAATAAGCTGGGGAAGAGTGTAGAGAGTAAAGCATATTGGTTTACGAGGCAAGATTCAAATACCAGGGAGTCTGCTGGGGTGGCTTCTGGGAAAAGCTGCCAGAAGAATCTCCCGTGCCTGGCAGAGCCAATGCCAGACTGCTCCAGGACAGACCCACCGCTGGCCAAGGCCAAGCCAATCAGAGATGATAGTGATGCCTCTGCAATAACATATTTGAGAAGGAAAAACAGTTATTGCCCAGAAGGAATTGCAATAGGGAAGAGAGGAGTCATAGTATGTGAAAGAAACAGCCCAGTAGACACCTAGCTCAGTGGAGAAGGAGAGGAAGGAGGTGCTCCAGGTGCTGGAGCAGAGATTCCCCTGCAGCCTGTGGTGCAGACCATGGTGTGGCAGATGTGCCCATGCAGCCCATGGAGGTCCACAGTGGAGCAGAGTTCCACCTACAACCCCTGGAGGAGCCCTGCGCTGGAGCAGGTGGATGCCCAAAAGATGTCTGTGACCCCATGGGAAATCCATGCTGGAGCAGGTTCCAGGCAGGACCTATGGACGCATGGAGAGAAAAGCCCATGCTAGAGCAGGTTTCCTGGTAGGATTGTGACACCCTGGGACAGACACAGGCTGGAGCAGTTCATGGAGAACAGTAGTCTGGGGGACAGACTCCTATTGGAGAAGTTCGTTGACAACTGTTTCCTGTGGGAGAGATCCCATGCTGGAGCAGAGAAAGGGCTCCTTTCCCTGAAGAGGAAGCAGAAGAAAAACCATGCAATGAAGTGATGGTAACCCCCACTCCCTATCTCCCTGCCGTGATGTAGGGGAGGAGGTAAAGAATCGAGAATAACAACTGGGAAGGAGGGAAGGGTGGGGAGAAGGTATTTTTAAGATCTGTTTTTCTTCTCATTAACCTAATCTGATTTTCATTAGTAATGAATTCAATTGATTTCCCTAAGTCAAGTCTGTCTTGCCCTTGACAGCAGTTGGTGAGTGATCTCTCTGTGCCCTTATCTCAACCCATGAGTCTTTTGTTATAATTTCTGTCTCCTGTCCAGCTGCAGAGGAGAGTGATAGAGAGAATCTGGTGAGCATCTAACATCCAGTCTAGGTCAAAGCACCACAGTAAGTCATATGAGAAATGACTGAAGGAGCTGGGATTGTTTAGACTGAAGAAAAGAAGGGTCGGGGAGACCTTTTCACTCTCTACAGCTGCCTGAAAGGAGGTTGTAGCCAGGTGGGTGTCAGCCTCTTCTCTCAGGCAACAAGCAACAGGGTGAGAAGAAATGGCCTCAGACTGTGGCAGGGGAGGTCAGGCTGGACTTCAGGAATTCCTTCAGTGAAAGGGTGATTAAACATTATAATGGGCTGTGCTGGGAAGTGGTGGATTTATCATCCCTGGAAGTGTTAAAGAAATGACTGGACATGACACTTACCACTATAATTTAGTTAACATGGTGGTGTTCTGTCAAAGTCGAGACTTGATGATCTTGGAGGTCTTTTCCAACCTTAATGAATCTATGCCTCTATGAAGACAGAAACCTGCACATTGAATATTAGAATTTGGAACAACTTAGAACCCTACTAAAGTAATTGGCTGAATATTAGAAAATAATAGAAAACTAGATTACATCACATGAATTCTGCATTTTCTAATGAAATTAAATTTTTATATCTCATCAGTTTCTGACTTTTCAGATATTTGCATTTCATATCCATTTTAGTTTTACACTGTGGTTATACATTATTTAAAAAAAAATATTAACTAAGCTGGATATCTGAACAGGACATACTAAAAAACAGAGAAAGGTCCAGCAGAATTACTGTGGATTCCCAGAATAATGGGCCCCAAAGCACACCAAAAAATGGACATGAACAAATGAAAGATGCTTGATCCAGCCACCTCCATTCTGCTTGTTTTACTTCACACTGTGTAGTGTTCACATAGTTACAGCATCTTAGCAGACGTCATACAGCCAAAGGTAACTTCTTCAGTTAGGCAGATCACTTCTGTTATCTACTGATAGGATTCTTTACGTCAGGTTTCTCAGACGTGAGTGATTCTGCTGGCCTGTGTTTTCCGTAAATTAAAACTGCTGAGCTACAAGAGCATGTAAATGAAGAGAGAGGTCATATTATGCTGTTAAATGACAATCTTAAAATGAAAGAAACTTGTTTTAATTAATGTTTTTTACTTTTAAAAAAATTATAAATTCAACAGATTTAGGAAAACCTGGTAAACTAGACTGTGTAACACCTTATACAACAATTTGAAATTTTTACTTCTGATGAGCATACCTGAATCAATCAACCTAGAGGCTCTTGAAATTCAAGGTTCTTCATATTGCTTTAATTTAGATATCAAAATAGATCAGGAGAGTTATGCCATAAGTTTTATCTCAGTGACTATACTATATCCAGCTGAAGTGTCACTGTCAAAGTTTTATACAACTAAAATTAAACAAAGGAAATGTGATGAACTGTCCAACTGTGCAAGTCCATTAATTTAAGGAGATGGGCTTAAAATCCATTTGCTCTTAAATAGTTTTTAATAGTAATTCCTGTTTTGTTGAGGAAAAATTACTTTAAATTCTCAGGCTGTTATTGCATACCAACACCTCTACAAAGACTTTTAATAAATCTCGTCCCATGTCTGAAGGTTGGGCTGTAAGGACTTTAAGACAGGGCCGGTTTTTACGGTGGGCTTGACTTGAGACAGAACAATATGTGCTCTTATGCTTTCTGACAGCATTGTAATCGATGAATAATAAGAAAAAGTAAATTAGTGAAGGAAGAAACGTATAATTTTTAACATTCAAGGAAGGCAAGACAATGAGTTTTCCTGCAATGAAAGAGCATGAATGTGAGCATGGGACCGAGTTTTGAAAACACCGGGTGCTGAGCAAATAATTTTCTTACCGCTTATTCTAGTTCTTGATATTTGGATCCTCCCCATCCAAAGGACTGCACATAGTTCAAGTCTTCACCATATGCCTATGGTCCTCATAGTGCTCAAGAGTGAAGCTTTCCTAATCAAGCAAAATCATACCATATAGCAGATTTTTTGTCCTCTAGGGTCTCTCTCTGCAGTAAGAGCACTAAAAAAGCAGACCTGTTGAGTACATGATTGAATAGATGCATGTGACTATTCAGCATGCTGGTAGAGGTGGGTGCAAAATACAAAAAAGGAAGGGGTTTTGAGCTTTAATCTGTCAAGTTTAACATCTGCCTGCTACAAAGACTGCTGGGACAGGATATTCTGTACCACATGTACATAGGCGCTCACTAGATGAAAATACACAGGGAAATTAGGTGTCAGTTAACAATTTAAAACGGGAGGTAGACGTTCATGTTTTCAGAATATTCAGCAAAGCAGAGAGCACATGTGTGTGAAGGAAGCTTACTTTTAGGGGTTTCTGTTACTACTAATGCGAGAGAGTTTCGTTAAACCTCTGAAAGCAGTAGCATTGGAAGACAGCCTCTACCTAAAAGCCTCATAAGGAGATGTGACATTCAGGACAGAAACTGGAATATTTTTATCTTGGCAAAGGTAGATGTTTGAAAAAAGCATTTTAATTTTCAAAAAACCCTGCTGGATTTCTGAACAAGTATCCTGCTGAGATCCAGAATAAAAACTTCTAATCTAAGGAAATAATTTGAATGTCTCAAAAAAGACTGGTCACATAAAGACCTGGTTTCTGAATTAGTTTTGCTGGTAGAAGCTGAGATGACTGCACAGTGAAAGTAAAGAAATATGAGAATCATGAGAGAGAACCTCCACTAGAGAAAGAAGAGTTTTTACTATCTGCTCAATGACACCAAACTGTACTACAAAGCTTTAAATCTTCCCTGGAGCTTTTCAAACACCTAGGCTATTTAGATGTAGGAGTTTGTTTAGCCCTAATCCGTAGCTAAAAGTGTGTGTTGCAAAGCTGTTACATATTTAATTAGTTTGCTGTGCAATTCTTGTAATAGAACTGAGGGAAAGGTTCATTTTATTGAACTTCAGTCAAGCTTGTAGAGAAGTGATTTTGGGAGATTAAATTAGTCATCTATGCTTTCTCTGAACTAAATGGACAGAGATAGACACCTCCAGCAGGGAATTCATTCTATCCTAAGTTAGTTGTCTAAGGCTTTTTGGATGAATCACGTTTCGACAATATGTTTCTCTCTTTATCTATTTCAGAGGAAATTATAGCTTTAGATTACTATTACATTTTTAGGAAATATAAACTCTACTAGTGGTTATACTAGCTGCTTTGAACTGAGTAAGCATATACGCTTGATCTGATTTTTAGAGTTTTTAAACACGTTATTGACCCAGAACTGAAAAGAATCTCTATGATTCTGGAGGAGTATTCAGAGTTCTAATAAAAACCAAAGGGAATAGAACAGTCACCAAAAAAACCCAAACCCAAACCAAACCAGACCAAACCAACAAAAAACCCCCAAACAACCCAGAATTTTAACTTGGAGCAGTAGGAATAACTGAGTTACAACAGTGACAAAGAAGATGAAAGAAGAAAGAAAAGGTCCTCTGTAAGCAATCAAAAAAAAGTCTGTGTTGCTGAACTTGATGAGAAGTAATAAAGACCGTGTGTCCATATTAATTTCTGTGTAATAGTGTCCTCTTTCCACCAGTAACAGTAAATGTTCAATTACATGGAAAAATGGCACTGTCCTCCTTTATAATTGCTTAATATTTCTGAAACAGGAAAAATACAGGAAAAGGAGTATTGCTTTATTTCATTAAGTCATAAAATTGCAGTTGACTTTGTAGGTTTTAGAAGAAAATCTGTTGTTTCGCAGAGGATCAACTGATGAGTCCAGAAAAACTCTATTAATGTATCAGAGGAAATGCTTTGCCTGGCCCAGTCTGTGGCGTTGTCTATTGAAATACATCTATGGCAATCAGATACCATGTGCGATTACATATTCACCTTTCCTTTGTTACTCTACATTATTGATTTTTTTTCAATTGTACGCATATATCTCCATCCCAATCTCTTTTTTTTCAGTCTACTGGCATGTACAAAGACTCTTGATTTTTCAAATATTCCTGTTAGAATGGGAATTCCTGCCCATAAACATTGAGCTATTCATCAACAGAAACTTTTCAAAAGCAGGTATTTCAGTTAGAGGAATTCCCCTCTCTGACACCCTCTTTAACACTATCTTCAGACAGTGGAGCAGAAAATGACCTTAAATCTTACTTTCCTCTTTTGAAGCTACACTCCCTTTGATGTTACACAGAAAGATAAGAGAAAGGGCTGGTACCTCCACAATATAAAATTGTGTGAGGTTGTGTGCAGGCAAATAGGATAGGAGGAAAAAACTAACTGGAAGACTGTGGATAGCATACAGAGCCTTTGCTGATGTGAGCTGCTATCCATACAACACACTAATCTTACACATGTGGTCTCTGACACCTAACACATAGCTGACAGGGGCAAAGCCAAACCCCTGCATCCTCCCCATACATAGAAATAATACTCACACATTGGTGCCCAGAGGCTGGAATCTAAACCTTAGTTGTAATCTCGTCAGTCCTTGTCAGATTTAGATCTATTCCCATCTTGCTGCTTCTTCTATCCCTTACTACATTCTGACAGTACACAGTAGTTTTCAGCTATAACCTGTCAGATCCTCCTAAAAAGCAAGTTTCCAGTCCAAACCAGCTCCAAGCATGGCAAATTAGCCTCATTAGCAGAATTTTCTTGGTAAAATTTAACCTTTAGTACTGTCTTGGTCTCTACCTTCCTCCTATCTCAGCAGTAAGAGCTGTAACACAGGGATCTCTATTAACTCCTCTCCTAAATCAGTCATGCTGTCCTAAATTTACATCAATCTTAAACATATTCTGGTATGGGTAACGAAACATTCACTCAGCAAAAGGCTTCAAAGCAATTTAAAATTTCATTCACATTTTTCAGAAAACTAAGGATGTCAATTTATACACACAAATGATCACAAATCTCTAATAGGGATTTACTTTAAAAGGATGCATTTTTTCAGATGATAATAATTGCTTCACCCAAATTCACTGCTTCATATCAACATACAACATAATTGACAATGCACAGGGTGCAGCAATCTGATTGACGTAGTCTTCTGCGAAGAGCTTCAAGTGGCCATTCCAAAAGTAATTTGAGGAAACCCAGGAAACTAACAAAAGCAGAACTGATGCTAATAGAAGCAATACTCTCCTTAGTTTACAAATGAAATTAGTTTTATGTCTTCCCAACTGAATATGTTACCCTGCTAATTTTGATCAACCCTCTTATCTCGACAAAGATTGATTACCAATTAAATATCTCATAAGCTAATAAAATGATACCTGAAGTTTATCCAGATGGCTTTATTAGAAACAATAATCTCAGATATAAACACTACTTGGAAAGAGAATATTGCTCAAATACTTCAGAAGTTACAGGAAGTTTTAATGATACCTTGACAAAGCAGGAAATCTCAGTAGATAGTATTGAAACTTAAGGTGACCTTGTAAATAGCTGATATAAAACATTTTATTAAACTGTGGTTTCCTGACATTCTACTTTTTCCACCATTTGCTGTCAGGTTACATCCAGTGAAATGAAACTATATGAAGAGCCATCCTTCAAATACTAAGTTCCATTGTTTTTCCTGCCTCCCAGGGCATGAAATAGCTACCCACCACCTGCTGCTCACAGGCTGGCTTGTCAGGTTGCAAGTCAGAACTTATACACACTGATTTTTAGTGCCCCAAATTATATTATATCTCTGTAGTGTTTAGGATAACTCCTGTTGCCCTGTGCTGATCTGCAAACATCCCTAGAACTAAATTAAAACAAAAATAATTCTAGACTAGACTGCCTGTATTTGAATTTTACCATATGTCATACAAGGACTTTGAACGAAAATTGTATATTTGGGGCAAGTAACAGAACAGCCAAGGGCAAATTCATTAAGCATCTGCAGCTGAAATTATTTTGGGTTCATTGATTCAGTGTTTTTCATGAAATAATTGTATGTGGCTGCTCAGACTTAAAAACAAACACTTGTGTTTTCAAAAACGATGAGAGAGAGAAAGGACAAGAAATTATTCAAGGAACTTTCTCTTAGCTGACATCTTCCAGGTGCACCCCATATATGCACATATTCTAGTGTGTTTCCCTTTTTTTGTTGTTATTTATAATCATTTGAAAAAGTAAGAGTATTTCCTTAGTTTATTTTTTGAACACACAAGCTGGAATTAGGTACAAAATAAAAAAGACTACAACCCATTTAGGCAATGGGAAAGCTTTCAAGCTGTGTTTTTGCCATCACTTTTCACTTGACAGAAAGCAAAAAAAATCTTTGACATTGGTTTAGCTGTCATGAAATGTAATCAAAATTCTTTAAGCTCAGAGTAAAATCTTCTAAATAGGTTAGCAAGCTAAGTTGACTCTGTTTCTGTGAAGTATGTCCTGAAACAGGTCATATTCCCAAAAGCATGAATAATTTTTTTTTTCTTGTAGAAAAAATACAGGTTAAGAATTAGTGGAAAATAAATCAGAAGGCATGCTGCTATTTTTTTTTTTTTTGAAGTACTGAAAAAACCTTGTAAGTTCCACAAGGAAAGATTTAGCTTAAAAATCAGACATATTTACAGAAACTGCAAATTTTTTTTAAAAGTGCCCTAAATTCTATTTCTATTTAAGAAAACCCTAATCTTGATATGGATGGCATTGTAGAAAAAACAGTTTTAATGACAAATTTGCCCCACTAGCAGCTACCAGTCCAGCAGCAGTGGCCATCCCTAGAAGCTGGCACTCAGGCTGTTTTTGCCCTTCATGTTACTATTTCTGCTGGCTTGTTTTTGTTTTGTTTTGTTTTTTACCATTAAAACTGTTTCTTTATTGGCATGACTCTCCAAAGAGCCCTGTAAATATTGATTTCTCCAGGAGGGCAGAGAAATCTGGTAGATCACTCATACCTGCAAATGTACACCAAAGATATTAAATACTGTGGTCGGGAAAACAGTAGGAAAGCTTGATGGCTTACCTTCACCCCTTTCATTGAAGGGAACACAACAGACAAACACCACCACAACACCACGAAATGCCAAAATCGACCAACAAACAAAAACCCAGCAAAGAAAACAAAAAGCACCAAATGGCTATGCTCTGTTGGCAGCACAGATGCATATCAGCAAGCTCAAAGTATGATGAAAACCCAAGACTCTACACTCTTGACTGTCAGCTTTTTTTCAAAAGCAGTTTAGAAGATTCATACATGTGATTTGAAAGCTGCACAAAGTAAGCAGGAGAGAGAGAACTGTCTGTAGTTTGATTAACAGCTAACACAGAACAGAATTAAAATGAAGAACCATTTAGCCATGGAAGTTAGATATTTCTTTTATTAAACAACACAAACCCTCAGTTGGTCACAGAGAAGAAGTGATTGCAGCTAGATAGAATGAAATTTCACCTGGTGTCCTTGTATACTCTGTGTAGTCATTGTTTATAAGATTCTTTAATGTTCAAAAACCAGTTTCTCCTTTATGGAAGGATATACTTGAAAAGCAATGTTGAAATTGGCAGTACACCGATGAGAGCCATGGGAATGAGTTTTATTCTATACAGTTTAAATAACATTTTTTTTCTAAGTTCATATTTCTGAAGTACAGATGATGTGAGAAATTAATTTGCATAACACATAGTAAATGGGTGTATTTTTCACTAAACAATTTTTTGTGACCTTACTGGGCAATATTTATTTCTTTTCCATACCCTTACTGTTTTTTAGTTTTCTATCACTGTTGAGATCCTGAATTGTGCTCCTGTTGGCACATGCCACACATACAAATAATTCATAAATATACTTAAAATGTATTATCGTTGTATTGACTTACCTATTGATGTAAGAACCCAAAACCAAACAAGAAACAAAAAGTGAACAACAGCAAAAACCCCCAAACAAAATAAAACACATGAAACGCCAACGATGCAACAGCAGAAACTATTTTCTCAGGCTGAAACTGATTGAGAACATCCCCTATATAAAAATAAAATAAATTTCTGTGGATGCACTGATGCTTCACCATCTGTCCAACATCTCAGATTTACTCTCCCAGATAACTTCATATTTCACCCTGCAGTCCCTAAAGAAGCATCACTTTAAACCGGGCCACATGGAAAAATGCACTTCAATAACATCTGAAGGTCTTGCGTCTAGCTGCAAGGGCCTCTCATCTAAATGAATGATGTGCCTATAGAGTAAGCTGCATTTATAGTTATGGAAATAGGGAGGAACAAATGTAAGCAGAAGAATGCTTGAAAGCAAATAAAGACAGAAGAAAAAAGAAGGAGAAAATAGACTGGAAAGAAAAGCAGAGCTAGGAAAAGAGGAGTAAAGAGACGGCAAAAAAAAGAAGAACCAAAACAGCAGCTCCAGAATAATGGCAGTGAAAGACAGAGGGATTTGCAGATAAAGCCAGAAGATGCTGGCAGCCATCTATCAGTCTGCCTTGATGAAACAGGTATTGGAAATTAACTCAGGAACCCTATGAATTACATTCAATCCATGCTCTGGGCTAAGCACTTGTCAATTTTAGCTGCTATTGCAACCTATTACTTACAGACTACATGGCTGGCAAGCTAATGACACTAGAGAGAGTTAAAGAAGAGCAGCATAAACTGTGTACAGCAACACTTGTCACAGTCTGAGCGTATCTTCCCACTGTCCAGTGTGAAACCTGAAAGCCCAAACTCTTGCTTCCTCAGTGAGCACTTGACCTCATATCACATTTTTTCACATAGGCGAAAAGTACACACCCGAAGAATTAATCAATGATCTGCCTGTCCAGAGAAAGCTTTCGCAAAGGTTTTCTGAGAATTGTGAAAAAGTGCTTTGACTAAACTTTTCTTGAACTTTCTTTCTCCTCCCCATAGGATAACCCACTCTGAAGCAGAGCTCTCAAAACTGAAATTTTTTTGGAAGATGCTGATAAAAACATAGGCAAATATGCTGTCCCTATAAAATTTTGGCCTCTTATGTATACAGTGCACTACTTAGTTATGGATCAGGATGTCCCACCTGTCTAACCCTTGGTTACCTAGGATTCAAAACCACCTCCAAGGGAAGATACATTTTATATCTACAGATACATGCATTAATAGTGATGCACTGAAATACTAAAAAATGCACTTTATTATACATGTACCACACAACATACCAGAACCACTTTATTGTATTTTTTCAGCTGATAAGCTTGTCTAAGAGTGAAATATTTTAATAACCAAGCACATTTAGAGTAAATGTCAGACACTGTGATCCAGTGACTAACAGCTGCTGCTGCCATACATGGAGAGAGAGAGAGAGAGGGAGAGAGAGAAAGAAGTACAAGTACTAAAAAACAGAGCGAATGCCAAATTAGAACAAATGTTTGTCAAGTAAAAAGGGCAGCTTTTTGTTTGATGAAAGAGACTTAATTAGAAAAGTCACAGAAAGAATCTGTCTTGAAAGTACCAGATCCATTTTCTTCAGATAAGCTAATGAACCCCATTGAACTTTGCAAAGAATTGCTGAACCAATAATATAAGCAGAAAAAAGAAATCTAGAAAATATGCTGCAGCATCCCTTGGAAATGAACTAACAAATTATCAGTGTGATGCTCCATCCCAGGAAAGGAGTAATATGACACATTTACTTACTATTTTTCCTTCTATTTGAGTGAGCAATGGACAAATAAATGCTTACAGAAAGAAATTACTTTTGCACATTGTTTCTCTTTCACAGCAGACTATAAGTTCAAAATTTAAATCACTTGTTGTATGTGCTAAGTCACCTACATGGTACATTATCTACCCAGTTTGTTGCTTAATTCTATCAAGGATTTTTTTTTTCCCCTAACAGCAACCATAACAAGAACCTATTAAGGAACTTAATGTTTTGCATTAGACAAGGGCATCTTGAATGTATTAAAGAATACAGTGAACAAAATTCTTTTAATAATGACAAAACGATTAAAGAATGAAAAAAAATCCAGCCTAAAGGAAAATTATTATGTAGAAACTCAACATAACTCAAAAGTTGTCTTTAAAAAGAAGATTTTCTTCTAAATGTTTTTTGAGAGATTTACGCTTCATTGGTATTCTTTATGTGCTTTTCTCCTCATTTTTAGCCTTTCACATTATACCCATGTTTGACACAATACTGCAGGCCTGGAATTCAAGTATACAGCATGCATAGAATTGATTCATAAAGCACCTATACTCTTATGCCACCAGTTAAGTAAAAATACTTTTTTCATTATAGGACAGACAAATAAAAAGATGCATCAGAAACAAACAGGCAAGTAAAAAATATAAGTTAGGATTTAAAGATCCATAGAAAATTCACATCATATGGATTTTCAAAACAGAAAAGACAAGCCTTTAAGAGGTACTTTTCCACATTTTCTTTCAGTGTGTCTTTGCTTTAAGGTTTTGGAATTGAGCCTTTGTGTATGGGGTTCTCAAAAGGCTCAGTGAAATCTACAGAGATTTTCTATCTGTATATAGGATATACAGATTTCAAAGGACTGAAAAGTATGGATAAAGATAGGATTTTAAAAGTTTTGGTACGCATAAAAATCAAATGTTTATCTTAGCAGAAAATGCTTTATTTAACTAACAAAAAGCATTCAGTGTACATGGTGGAGAGCCTCCTACTCTGGGACAGTAAGGAGGAGTGTAGGTTAAGTTCATACTTCCCCCCTTTTATAGCAAATTATGTAACATTTTATAAAAAAAAATATTTTAATAAGTGTAGTTTCAAATACTAAAAAACTAATAAATTATTTGACTCTGCAAATGTACACTTTTTGAAGTATGGGTTTATTTTTATGAAGGTTCAGAAGACTGTCAGTGTTTGTAGCAGTGTTTAAGAAAGAGGTAACAGTAAACTCCTCATCTTCCCCATCAGTGCCCTTTTATCCCTGTCATCTGGAGTATCTGTATATGTGTAGTATATCAAAGACATAGTAATTTAACTTTGGTTAGGAGTTGGTATATATCCTTTGGATATGCAGTCCTACAGAATATACAGCAGTAGGTGTTGCTAGCAGTGATAGTAAATATTTTTTAAAGGTCAAAAGATATTCATGATCCCTGAGGACAACGAAACTCAAATAGATAACATGGGAAATCCATGGTTCATATAGATACTGGAAAAAATGGTTGAACCATGGTAATATTACACAAACTACTCCCACAATGTCATAAAGTCTCAACAACAATATGTCAGGTTGATGTGTGTCAAAGTAGTAGAAACATGAGGCAATAACCGTGTTAAAATTTAAAATACTTTCTTCTGCAAAGATGATAGTATGCTGTTCCTAGGTCAACTCTACTTGAACTGATTTTGCTGGCAAATGGAAAACTACAGGCAAGTCACATCTCCTTTCGAAGGCCAGCTTTCTGAGATTTGGGCCTCTCTGTGAGAACACAAACGGGCACACTTCTAAAACATATACTGGTTATTTTTTCTCCATTAGCACTATTTAAAGTTATTAATTACTGCTCTGTCAAGTACAGGATTCATAGGAATATACAACATATTCCAGCATAAATATTTCTCAGAGCTTCTGGATCTTCACTACATAAAAGTTGTCCAAAGACTGGTAAAGGAAAGAAAGCAGTTTGTATAGGTTACATTAGTTTAAGACTTTGTGGGGTTTTAGGTCACTATTCATTTAGGTCATATCTTCCAGTAAAGAAACATGAGAGCACTTGGTAGTCTACTGTGTTTATTCAGAGACTGCTTGGCCTGTTGGCTGCAGAGAATAGCAGTATCCCAAGTAAACACAGCTTTTCATCTGTGATGGTAGAGAAAAAGATTATTTATTTCTGCTCTGGTGATTATGCAGGTACTCCCAGTGCTGTTATCTCTTTTCAGTATGCAGATACCTCAAAAAACCATTGCTGACCTACCAGGCTACAAAAGGAGGCTGGTCTCTAGTGCAGTATTCACCACAGGAATAAAAACACCCCAAACTCACAGAAGATTCCAGTGGGTTTACTTTCTGCAGGAAACTAAGAAATCCTTAAGCTTTCAAACCCTTTTCATTTTTTTGGAAAATAACAATCTTTGTCTAGATGAAGTGATAATCTGATTAAGCATTATCTGTAGTGTTCTGTGTTGTAAGTCAAGACCATTTCTACATTCTTGTATGAATGATACCAGAAATGAATCACTACTCAGAGAGACAGTGTTTGGAGGATGTGTTATCTGCAGGCAGACTGCAGCCTCTGATGATGAGTCTGGGGGGGTCCTTGCCACATTGGGTAACTAACTGATGAGTTCCTGCAGAAACCCTGATCAGACCCTTTCTGTATATGCAGGTAAATACTGGTTTAGATTCCACCTGAATGAAACAGCTCAAAACAACAAAATTAATGGGAATCTTAATTAATACAGTGGAAGAGAACTCATGCATTGCAGTGTTAACTAGTTTACATTTTTCCTGTATTTCTATGTAGCATCAATGTTTACATGGAACTGTGGGCCACACTAAAAAGCTGAAATTTACTGTGCCTTGCTGTACGACTGAATACAAACATGTTTTTTACTTTTTCCTAAGTAAAAAACAAACAAACAAACAAACAAAAAAAAAAAAAAAAACAACAAAAACCCAAGAAACAAACAACTAGAGAAGAGAGAGATTCCATACCATAACTCCATGGTTTTTTTGGGTTTTTTTTTGTGGTGCAGAAAGCTTTTTCAGATCTTGTGTCTGCCTTAACCATCTTGGGTGTGTCCTACCCTTGCACTTAAATGTGACAGAGCTAAGATCCATTGCAGCTTCCCTTGCAGCCGAGTTTCAGTGAGGGGAGAAGCTGGCTGGACAGACTTGAAGGAAGTTCCACTATACCCACATTAGTTTCTTTATCTGGCTAACTGAGAGACCACGAGTGCAGAACTAACCATTGCTTTACAATCTGTATACAGGTTGTACATGTCGGCTTCAATAACAGATAAATTATATCAGAGTATTTATTGTCAAAAATAGTGAATTAAGAATAAATTGTTGAGTCATATTTGCCCTGAAAACAATGTAAGAGTTACTTGGATCAAAACAGGAATCATAGCTGTAAAGTTAGTTCTAGATTGACCTTTTCAAAATTAGCTTTTAATGTTTATTTACTCTAATAGAGCTAGAGTACAGTTTTGACATATTTTCAGTGTCAGACAAGATTGTAATCTTACTATTTATATCTAATTTGCAAGCTATTATTTTCATGAAGTATGTGGAAAATATATTTTGTTTTCTATACATACAACTGTTTATGGTTTAAGTTAGGTAAATTATTAGACTTATGACTTGATCAGCATTTTTTATTTCATGTACTTCTCACTTTTATAAGTTTCTTTCATTCGCCTTGTACTGAAAATATTTATGCTGGCCACAAAGCTACCTCTGGTCAGTCACTAGTTGAAGGAATATTTTATCTTTTCTATTATTTACAATCCTACTTGGCTTGACTTACTTAAACCAGTATGTCACCTTCTTTTCATTTGTCATGCATGGCCACAGCTTACAATGAACTTGAAATAGTTCTTTATGCCTCTGTGAAATATATCTATAATTTTCCTTTTACTTTTGTAAAAATGGAAGTCAAGCTGGAAGAATATAATATGTGATAAATTTATATATTTTTCATTACTAAAGAATGTGAACTATTTTCTGTACTGTATATTTAGCTGCTTTTGGCTTTGAACTTTTACACTTCAATCAAAGTGCAATTTTGAACAAAACTGGTTTTTAACTTTTATGGGAGGCTCAGATAGATTTCTTTTTTCATTGTAACTAACTTGCAAGAGAAAAGTTACCAGCAGAGAAGACCTCATTATCAGACATGGATCAAAATATATATCAAAAATGACCAAAGGTACACATATATGTATATATGTTTCCAGGAAGTGATTATGCCATTGTGTCACAAAAGCAGTGATTGCAAGTAATGCTTAGAGACTTGCTGTCTTTGTATTGTATTCCTTCCCCTTAAACTTTTGCTCTTCCTGCTGCCACCATTGAGATAACAGCAGGAGCGCCAGCAGAGACAAAACGTCGACTTGCTGCTGTTGTCATTGCTTGAGTCAGAGCATCTGGCCATCACAGAAAAAAGTGACAGTAACTTTTCTAAATATCAAGTTTAAAAGTACCTGAAAAAAAATTCATTCATTTATTTCTTGATTTGATGAAGTTAATGCATTTGAATAATCCTGAAATATTATTGAACTCCCACTATGCTCTACAGTTCATTTACATGCAACAAATAGCTGCTATTTGTCATGTTATTGTGATGCCTAGAACTACCTTTTATCTTTTCCACTTATTGTCCTTTTTTTCTTACTGTGATCACATTTCCCAGGTTGAATAGGATAACATTTGGCAAAGGGGTGGATATTCTAATGACTGTACACTAAAAGTTTTATGTATGGCACACTAATTCTCTTTCTGCATAAATTCTCAGTGCAAACTTCCAAAGCTAACCTTGCAGTATTAGACAGTTTAGGAGAAAAGAGCTGGTTAGTGTCATGTTTCCTGATTTAAGAGAGATTATTTTTCCTTTGTTCCTACCACAATGACAACACCGCAAAATGACCTATTTATCTTTTATTGTCCAGCTCCTAGGAGACAGAAGATGTAGACAGAGAGCAGAACTTGCATGTCCAGCTTACGGATTTTTTCCACCTTGTTTCCTGTGGAAACAAAAGAATGCATGCAGCTGGGCTCTGCATCTACCCCATTGTTCACCACTTCTCATATACACTGGAATTAAGGTGGGTTTTCTCCAGAGATGAATTCACAAAACTTCAATAAATGAAATAAGACACTGAAACTGAATTCTAAGGAACAAAACATTATCCATTGCTCCAAACCGTGGGTGAGGGGAAGGAAGAACCAATTAAACTGCGAATTTCTCCAAGTTTGTCTAACACACTTCTTACCCCTCCAATAGCAGCTCTGACTTACGGCATAGATACAATTTAAGGAAGAAGTTAAAATAAACCAACCAAATAAAAAAAAACAAAAAGCCCCAGACAGTCATTTGTAAGCAGATGATAGAATAAGACAGTCATTTGCTCTTTGGCACACAAAGTCTATGCTATTCCCATTCTTTGGGTGAAGAAAACAGGAAAAAATAAAATAAAATTAATCACTTCCTACCCTCTGAAGTTCTTGGAAAACCAAGCTTTAAACAGAAATAAAAAGCAATTGCAGGAAAAATGCATACAGATAGCTATCTCTTTTTTATTTATTTTAAAGCATTACAGATGCATTCTGAAGACAAGTCATCAGTCAACAGTGACAGTCAACAGCATAATATATAAGAATAAATTGGGCTTTAATTTTTCTTGACTAAGTATAGACATCTATCATAACTAATGCACTTCTAATAGCACAGCATTTTTTCCATTAAGTAATCTCATCTATTTTGTTATGTGTCTTAAACCTAATTAGAAAGCAACAGTCCTAGCAGTTATAAGAGGAAAGGCAATATTTCTTTTGACCAATGTAGGTGAAATCTACTGCAATTAAAGTTATGGCAAAGTTTACGCAAGAACAGAGAGATCATATCTTTGCTAAATAGGCTGTGAAGTCCTCCTACTTTTGGTGCTTAATTATTGGTGTCATGCTTGTAACAGCGGCATCTGTGCACACTCAACACTCTAATGGGCAGCTCCTACAGGACTAATGAATTTTAATTGATGGTGTTTAGCGTGGCTTTTGGTTTGTGGCTCTTGTAGAGGAGGCTATGCCCTTCTGCTCTTCTGTCCCCAAGTGAGCTGCATCTCTGTTGGGGAGCTCATAGGTACAGATGGTCAACAAAAGGTGAAGAATGCCAGAACTCTCCGGGCAGCAGTCTCTTTTCAGAAAAGATAAAGCTTGAATTGCTAATCAGCTTCCTTTTTTCCACCCAAGCTGTTTACACTGTGGGCTTAATGTTAATCTCTTTTAGTAAGATGACACATTCCTTTTTAATTCAAAAATGCTTCCTAGTTCAGCAAATCAGAAGGCGACTTTCTTCCCAGTCTTCCCATAGGTAGTTTTAAATATAGCGTCCTTTGTCAGAGGCAAAACAAAAACACCTCATGGTTGCACTTAATCATTTTACCCATTCCCAGAGATTTTGCAAAGGACTGGAAACAAATACATCTTCCTAAAACGTCAGTTTCTTCTCTAAATATTAATTTTTCTGTATGTGTATTTTTTTCTCAGATCAAATATTCAGTCTTCACACTAATACTTCCCTACTAATACTACATTAATACTTCCTTCATTTGTGGTTACAAAAAGATGCAATAGAAGGCAAAACTCATTTTGTGGAACTTCCATTATTTTTGCTGGGTATAAAAGATTTCTAAATGGGGTGGGGAAGTAATTTGAAAAAAACCCAATATGAGTGGCATGAGCTTATTATTTAAAAATTCCTTCCTCAGGAAGAACAAATCTTTAAATGTGCAGTACATCAGAGGCTACAGAGAGATATGCTCTAATCAAAATCTGATTTATATAGAAATTGGAAATTGTCCACCCTGCTGTCGGCTAATTAACAGAGCTGTTGTTAGTGTTTTAGAAAATTGCTTGCCTGTTTCTTTAGCCTATCCACCTAAAATGAAAAATCAAAAAATAAGAATGTGCTTCTTGTGAGTGATATCTTGGAAAGGCCACCACCTTCTGCTAAAAACATCAAAACAAAATGAGAAACAAAATCACCATAACCTTACCTTTAAGCCTAATTCTATGCATTTAAAAGACAAAGACCTAAGGAAGTTTCTTTGCTGGAAAAATGTATTAACCACATTAACTAGATATCATTATGAATGATTACTTCAAATAGTTTAGTATTCAGTACTTTTAGTACATTTAGTATTTTTCAGATGAAAAGAAGACTGAAAGAGTTTAATCTGGCATTTGTTTGTTTGAATACTGAAATAAATAATATTTGCATCGATTTCCAAAACGCCTCTGTTCTTTCCTTGCCAAAACAGCTGTTCACACCAATTTTGATGTACAGGAAGAAGTTGTAATGCTAAACACATGCATTCACCTCTTTAAGAAGCTATAACTTTTAACATGTGGCTCTATTTCCTAGAAACAAGGCCCATGTCCATCAAATTTTAAGTATGCATGCCACTGTTCACTTTGACTACTAGAAATAACGAGGTAATAAACTGCTCCAGAGGAGTTGACAAAAAGAAATTAATAAAATTAATCACTAAAAAGTGCTGCATTTTCTTTGTATTCCAAGCTCAGCAGTTAAATATGAAAGGATCTCTGTGAAGCTGTCAGTGTTTGATAACAAGGACATATCAACTAAAGGTGAAATAGTTTTATACAAAAGATGTTCAGAATCTCACATCTATTGACTTCAACTTGCAAATGAAGCTTTCAAACCAGCCTTTAAGAAAAAGAATTATTTTTGCAAGGAACAGATCTTACTTATTCAGTCAGAATTTGGAGGGCAACAAAAAGTACACAAAAGCTAGGGGGAAAAAAATTCCCTATAGGCTTGTAAAAGCTTTTAGAGAAGTTAATCTTCCGTCATGTTTGTGCATATATTGGGCCATATGTGCTAATATTTTCTGGCTCTACTGGCCTGCTTTATTCGTATAAGACAGCTATAAAAATATTTCAACTACCTGGTGAAATAAGGTTTACACCTGTTTTGAACTGATTTTTTTTTTTAAATGCTGTATCTCTAGGTCACATGAATGTGGACAAAGAATATGAGGCCTGCTTAAATTCTAGGAAATAATATTCCCAGAAGGAATAGGCATATAAGAGAGTTAAAGGATTGTTTCTGAGTATTCACAAAATGAAAGTCACTTAAAACACTATTGAAAGAGATACTTTTATTCAAACATTAAAATTATGTGTTTGCTTTGAACAACGAACATCAAACACACAGTGCTTGGAGTAACCCACTCACTACAGACTGAGATTTCTAATTGTGGAATTATCTGTGCAGAATTTCATATAAAACACTGGATCCATTAAAAATGCTTTCTGTAAGTCTGCTTTAATATCTTCTGTGCCCAAGAGGGCTGGTAACAATATGTGAGGATCACAGCTGGGGTGATCAGACCTTTCTATTACCAAACAAACTGTAGTTATTGCATTTGTAGAAATGGCACTCCATTTATCAAGTGAGTTAGAATGCCAATAAGTGGGCAGGTGAAAAATGTACAAAGATGAGGCCAATGAATGATGTACAAAAAAACAAGTGAGTGCAGCAAAATAATCCCCAATGCAGCTGAATACTAAAAAGTAAGGTACACAGTAAGTTTAATGGCAGCATATCAAGTAAATCATCTCTACAGTGCCAAATTTCTTCAAGAATTATATATGTCACTTTCAGATAGGGTTATACTCTGGTCCCTGATCATTGAGCAATAAATGCAAAAAAAACCCCTGCATATTGTTTTCATTATTTAACTTTGAAGATAAAAATATTTCTACAGCAGATGTAAGGCAGTACATCAGACCACCCTCAGATCAGTCTGTGTTGTTGTTACATACACATACACATACACATACACATACACATACACATACACATACACCTACGGAGACACACAGAAAGATATAAACCACAAGTTATCTGAACAAATTTATAGACACCCGGGAATTCTGGGAAGCCTATCAAACCTGCTCAGAGATTCTGTGCTCACCATGAACAAAATACAGGCACAGAATGCAAATCTGCAGGGGGGGATATTTTTCAAATATGAGCAGTTATTCTGTAAAAGAAAATCTAAGGCTCCACATTATAGTTACTTCAATATAACAGCTCCTTGGTAATGAAGGAACAGCCAGTCTCCCAACCCAGGCCATTTCCTAATCCTATAACTCGACTCTCTTTTGCAAACTTATGGTTTCTCATCAGCTCTTCAAGTGAGACAGAATAGAAAACCAAACCAACAGAAAACTATTTGCATTCCCTCGCCACCCCTTTTATTTTGGGTGGTGTTGGAATAGGTGACATATTTTAAATGCATTTTAAATTTCTGAGTCTACTCATGATATGGTCAGACATCCAACACAAGGCAAGCAAGAGGAGTGCGGCTACTCCTATCAGTGGGAGCTATTTGTTAAATTGTGATAGCTTGAAAGACAGCACTTAACTCTGAAATGTTCTGAACAGGATGAATTCAATTTGAATTCACTACAATGACTGCTACCAGGTCCTTGTCAAGTGGATTGCCTAAATTATGCAGCACTAGGCAGAAATATCTTTGATAGAATGACAAGTGATTAAAGAAAATAAAGGGGAGAAAGATCATGTTGTAACACACATCATTGTTATGAACTTCAATTAACAGACCTCCTGTATAAAAATTGTGTACCTTGTTTTCTCAAAAAAGGTATAGTATAGATGGCTTCAGTTATTACCATTGGTGATAAGGAATTAAGTTTCAACCCTATTTTCTTTCACATGCATTTTTTCCCGTGCTTCAGTACGAAGCTGTCTGGATCTTGTCAAGTGGCATTTTTGCAGTCTCCTCTCGAGGTCCTGCCATTAGAAGGCAGCCCTTTTTTAACCTAGGAGATAACCAAGAGTTATTCCAGCTACCAAAGAAACAAATCTGTATCAAATCAGAGCACCCTGGCAGCCTTTCTACCAGTGACTACTGCCTGCTATTTATGTCTTCTGCAAAGGGGGTTGCATGCTGTAAGTAATTTCTTGGCAGTTCACCATTCAAGGCTCAGTGCCAGGGGTTTACCCTGGCCTTGTTAGAAGCCTGGACCCATGGGTTCACCTGCCATCATGAGGTCAGAAATTTGAAAGGCACGGGTATTATTAAAGGCAACAGTTTAATTTACTTTACACATGAAAAACAAACAAGCATAATGAATTCCACTGTAATGGTAACTTCGTGCACACTTATGTTGAGCCAATATATTGATCGTCCTTTGCAAAGATGTACTTTAATATGTTGTAAAACCTTGCTAATATAATATAATAAATAAAATGAGAGAGGGTTAAGTGCATGATATTAGATCAGCATATTCTGCAGCAGAGATACGAAACAGCTGAGGGCACTTGCTTCCTAAAGGAAGATTAACAAGCACACATACACCTACCCAGTGATCAATAGATAGTTCTATTCCCAGACCTTTGTTCTAGCTCTCAGTAACATGATATTATCTAATCCACGTCCTACCCATTACCACTAAAATCAAGGGTAGAGTAAATTGGCATATCTCCATCGCCTCCAAGGGAACCCTGTTTAGATGCCCTGGGCCAGACTTCTGCCAGGATATCCCAAATTTTCTTGGTAAGAAATTTTTAAGGTCATGAAAGAAAATTTGTACAAAATAGCTTCTCTGCAAGCTGGTAGAAATATTTACTTCAAGAGGGATGAACTTAAAGTCAGATAAGTGTAGCTTTTTGGTGTGCAGAATTTCACATTTCACATCTGCAGTTTTCTTGCCTTTCTCATTTGTTGTTTCTGTACATCCTGTTCTGGAGATCTGTCTTTCCTCTTCTCATATTAGATGTTCATAAGCAAGAAAAAGAAATTTCAAAGTCCTTTGACTCCCCAAAGCTCTAACAAGACATGCATGGTGATGATTCTATGTGAAATACCATATATGAAAAGGCACTGATAAAAAAAAAGTAGCATGTTTTTGAGATTCCATTATTTGCATACGACATGCAATTTCCAACCTGTGACCTGTGAGGTCTGCTTTTTTACATATTTTCACAGAATACTATTGACTGAGGAGACTGAGGAGGAAATGAACCTTCACTTCAAATGACAAGGTTTTTTCTAGAGTAAATATAGACAAATACGTGTTCTATAAAAACCTTCAGGAAGGAACTGTGTGATATGCACAGATAATCAGTACGAGAATACAGAGTAAAGTATCCTTCCCAAGCATCCAGCAGGTCACCTGCTGACTCAACCTCTGCTTTGCTTATTCCGTGAGTCACACAAAGTAGACAGAGACCAGGTGCTCTGGTACGTTTTACTCCCAGAAGCACCAGACAGGATCACCTAATCGCCATAAGGCAGAAAAGGAAGAGAAAATGTTTTTTACCACTGGTAATCTAGTAAGTAATCATTTCTGCACCATCCAGATGGTAGTAGGGAAAGAGTGGTACTATCTCCATGCTGCTCACTGAGGGACAGAGAACTGAGTTATCCCTCACCTGGAGCAGAGCACAGGGACATGACATACAGTGTTCTGGCATCTAACAATAAATAAAAACTTATACTCAAGTTTTTCAGTGTGGCTTGATGCAGCATCCACATGCAGCCAGAAATCTGCACAGAGATGCTACGGCCTTGATACATTGACTTTGATGGAGTAAATCCAAAGAATATTGGTGTAACCAAGTGAAGCATCACATTTCCATTGTGCTGAGGCTGAAAATTGATGTCACTTCTAACATGCCATTTTATTTTTTAAACTACTTTTTAAAATAGCTGAATCACTGTATTAATTCTGGAAACCTTCTGCAACAGGATGTTATTTATATGTCTAACTATCCCAACAATCAGTACAAACACCAAGCAAAATAAACACAAATTTTCACAAACAGTTAAAGCAGTTGTGTTTCATGGTCTGAGCACCAAAGAGCAGTACTTAAAGGAGCAGTACTTAAAAAGACGACAAGCAATAATTAAATGTAGATCTTTTGGGGGAAAAAAGCGGCTCCTTCCCTGCCCCTCCATTCCCCCCCTCCACCCCAAATCAACAGATGAAAGAAGACGGGGGATGCCTTTTTGACAATTAGAACTTTAACAGGGAGAAGCTACAGACAAAAGATGGTGAGATACGACTATTAGAAAGCCTGCAAAAATCTCACACTTGCACAATTACAAGGTGGCATCGTTGTGAAAGAGATTAAATCAATAAAAAGGGACAGAACAAGAATAGGCTGTATTTATTTCTGCCTCTTTTGGTGCTGGTGCTTATAATGCAGAAGCCTGGTCATTCCAAATGTTCATTCACATCTTACCAAATCACATCTACTTGCATAAATAAATAAATAAGTAAATAAACAGACAAATAGTAAAAAAAAAAAATACTATAAATAAATAAATAAGCACCAAATAGGGATGCACTTAATCCATTTTTGCCAAGGCAACTTTATTTAGAAAGCTGTTTACCTTTCTGAAAAGCCTCATTAGGCATAAAAACAAAGAACGAAGTTGATTAATGTGCTCTAAGTGTGATGTTCAAATTGTAATTTTCATATACGTAAATGGATGCTTCTGCCGTATTTTGTTTGATAATTTACAGAGTTAGAACCGTCCAAACCACTAATCAGTTTCTTTTTATAAAGACAGCTGCAGAAGATCCTTTTAGAATGCTAATTTTCATTAGCGTCTTCACTCACTAAGAACTAGGGCCTTCCCCACAGATAACCTCATCACTCTACATTGGGCATGGGGAAAATTAGTTCACTTTGAATTCAGTCTTTTGGGGATTTTTTTGTGGGTTCTTTTTTTTTTCAGTAGGGTAATCTGAAAAGAAGAAAAAAAGCAGCACAAAATCCCAAATGGATGGATTTAAAAGATAAGAGTGTCTATAAATCAGGACTAAGGTAGTTTATATTTTCCTCTTCTTTTTTTAAAATTTTTTTTAGATTATCATCTGCTGAGTTGGCAGGAAAAAGACCAAGTTGCACAAAGGTAGAAATTCTTTAAGTACTGTCTGTATATTTTGTAGGATGGTGACATTAATACAGATTGGTTTTGACACTCCAACTTTCTAATAATTCTGTCCTAAAACTCCTTTAATGCAGAAAGTATTGCTATAATCACATGCACTAAGGCAGGAAGCAGAATAGAAAAACTAATTAATACTCTAGGTTAACATGTATGAAAATTCACATTTAAATCAGAATTAGTTGTAGCATGTTATGCTATGTTTTACAGAATTGCCTCAGTTTCTCTCAGCAGTGCTAAATCTGGCCCAGTGGCAGCATTAGTTTCTGTTAATTTGGAATTTTCATGCTCCAGTGACAGTATTAATTTTTTATGCCACTGTAAAAAGTAAGTAACGAATCAAATGGTCTAAATATATTAATGCTCTGCCTTTGCACATAGGTACGAGAAGATTAGACTAATTCTGCTGTACAAGGAAAACAGCCTCATAGAAACACTGAAAGTACTTTTCACGAAAGAATGATTTTTCTTGACATATTTTGTACAGAACCAGAACAAAATTAGAGTATTCCCTAACTTTAATACTGCAAAGAGCAGCAATGAAACAATCTACCAGCTTGTATAAAAAAAATTCCAAGTATAAGGGTGTTAAATAAACTCTGACAGTTTCAGAATTCAGTCTGAGAACAGCTGACACAGGTTGAGGAGTCCCTGGAGTACCTCCACAATGATTAGAGATCTGAATCTACATTTCAGAATGTCCTCTGTTGTCTTTCCTAGAAATACGTGCTTATACCCATAAACTCCAGTTTGCGTCCTTTCCATTTAATCGTCCCATCACTTTCACTTAGTCTGCACTGTGCCTCCTCTTCTCACCTGCCCCTTGCTTCTCCCAGCTGCATACAGATGCCTGCCCACCCTGGTCTAAGTCACTGAAATGATATGTAGGGTCAAGCACATAGATTTGGGATCCCTCTTGTGGAGAAAGGGCCACACTGATGAGACTACATAAGCAGGATGGGTTTTTCCAAAAGGCAGAATGGTACCCCGTGGTTGGGCACAGCGCGCATCATTTTACTGTAAGAAAAAACCTTGCATTTGTGAACTCTGTCATTCTGCCTAAATTCCATTATTCATAGGCTCAAAGCAAAGTGTTTTCCAATGATGTCACAGAAGAATGAGAGATTATGGAAGCTGTGCCTTAATGAGAGCTGGAGTGGGGGAAATGTTTATGGAGTATTACTGAACTGGGAGGGTATATACTAAAATACCTCCGGAGAAGGCAAGAAAAATATTCCATAAAAATTAGTGGCATGAGTGGTGCAGCAAACATAAACAACAAAATGAGAAAGGGTAACAGAAACCCTTAGGTATTTCTACTACTATTTGTACTACTAAAATGCAAAAGAAGCACTCTGCTTATGCAAAACAGCTCATTTTAGACAAATGAAGTTCCAAAGCAGCTACATTTTTAGGTGCACAAGAACATCAGTCTCCAGTTGAGATATGTGGAAACAAGACTCTGTTATATATTGTATGTTATCTGTGATAAATACAGCAGTCTAGGATGAGTGAAAGAACAGGAAATAGAAAATGCTCCTGGGTCATAAATGATTCTTTTTTTAAAATTGCTGAGGGCTGATAGCCACAGAGGTATTGGAGTCAGAGAGGCAGAGTATAAGAAGAGAAATGAAGGAACACTGCAAATGTTAACGAAACTCAGCAATGGGAGCACTACAAAAACCTCAGTTGCTGATTTCTGCCTGTTTTATTTGTATTTCAGTTATGACTGCTGATTGTCACTGCATAATCCTGTTGCTGCTACTCCTGACTGCAAGGTCATGCCAGGCTATAAAAAAATAAATGAGCAGAAAAAAAAAAAAAAAAGAAAAAAAAAAGGCAAAATATCCCCAAAACAAGTAGTTAGGCAGTAAGTGATAATGAGATTCATGGCAAAACTATCCTCATTTGGCTTTAGAAGGACTTTGACAACCATTTGGCATCCACAGAAATAATTTCTCCTGTTGACAAGCCAAGCACAACACCTGATACATGAGCTGTATCAATGTTCTTTATAACATCTGTAAGGTAGGGATTGTCCAACCATTCCTTACATTTCACAGTTTACCTCAGAAAAACCCATAAAAGTATAAACATGGGCTATGAAGTGTCTTAACAGGAGAAGCATTTTAGCTGAATATTCTGAAAATCTAGGAGTTTCACTAGGAGTGACATAAAAATCACATTATTATATTAATTTATATCTATTCTCAATAAAAAAATGTTTTCATGTGAATAAACAATTACCGAATTGTCACAAGTACAGAAAATGAAGTGAAGTGTGCCAGAAGGAAGATACTTAGAAGCATGAAGCAAAAAAACTTCTGTGTTCTGGCACATTGTGTCTTTTTGTGGGGAATTTCTTTTCCTCTGAACTCCCCCCAAAAGCTCTGTCTGAAACATGGTTCACTAAAACTGAAAAAATTATTAACAAATTATATTTTCACCTAATGTTGTCACTAAGAGGAATCTCATTTTTTCACTGAAAAGGCACGTAGGTGCTCTGGAAGAGATGAAAGAAGGTGTTGGTTTATAGCAACTCTTCCTTGGAGTGATAACTGAATCGAGCAAAACAGATTTCAGAGTTAATTGTCCCTGCTGATGTCTAAAGTTTTAATTATATTATTATCAAACTTACTTAATGCCCATATGGCTTCCTTTTTGCCCTTGAGTGTTACTCTTATGAAATCTAAGAGAAAATTTATTTCCATTAAAATTTTTGTAGTCACGGGGCATGTTAAAGGGACTACAGTAAATGCAGTGTATTCTGATGTCCAAAAATATACAAGATCAGACAATAATGGACAATTTCAAGAATTAGCAACTCCTCTGGACTCATTCTACTTTGTCAACATCTGCCTGGCACTGGGCAGCCCTGCACTGAATGCAGTGACCCACTTGTGCTCTCACAAGTCCCACAGGGCAGTGACCACTTCCCTCAACCTCCTGCTGTGTTCTTCCAAGTGCAGCCCACCCCACCACCAGCCCCAGGGCACACTGCTCACCCATCTTCAAGTTACTGTCCTGCAGGACCCCTGTCCTTTACTGCAAACTCCCCAACTCTACCATCTCCCTGAGGCTAGAGCAGGTTCCCAGGTTGTACTGGGGCATGGGCATATTGCATCCCAGGTGCAGGACATTGCATTTCCACTAAAGGAACATCATGATCCATTTATCCATCTACTTCTTTGGCCTCTCAAGAGTTCTCTGAATTTCAGCCTTGCTTTCCAATATATTATCAGCTGTTTTCCATCACAATTTCTGAGAGTGTGCTCCAGTCCACTGCCTATTTCCTTAAGAAAGGTATTATGTACTTTCGCCCCCCTGATGGTTCCCTTTGTTATGTCTTTCATAACTAGACATTGCTGAACTCTGAACATTGACCCACCACCTTTTGAGCCAGATAAAGCCTCTGTAATTTGAAAAAGATAACTTTATGATCCTGATTTTTATTAAAGAATTATACTAAGCACACTATGGGGACACAGTAGGCTAATAGTAAATACTAGGAAGAACAGACAAAATAGTTGTAAGTCGGTAAGAGTATCCCCACGGAAGAAAAAAAATTCTGTTTTTAACTTCAAAACTGGATAAAACTTGAAATCTTACATGGTCTCAGAGAGTTAAGACAACACCTTTTACCCCAAAAAAGCCCAGTTTGGGTCTTTGGGGTTTTCTTTTTGGGTTTTTTTCAGCGTTTTGTTTGTATTCATGGTTGTTTTGCTTGTTTATTTCTTTGGGGTGCCTCTTTTTTGTTTCTTTTTTTTTAGAGGTGGGGATGTTTGGGATGTTTTGTTATTTTAAAAGACCTCTCTGGCCAGCCTTTGCCAGTGCTCAGTCACAAACTCACAGTAAATTTTTCCTCACTTCAGGTAGAGCTTCTTGTGTTCCAGTTTCTGCCTGTAGCCTCTTGTCCTATTTCTCAGCACCACCAGGAAGAGCCTGGCTCTATCCTCTTAACACCATCCCTTCAGGTGCTGATATAGATGAGTTTCATAGTTTAGCCTCTTGTTCAGGCTAAACAGGTCTAGGTCTCTCACAAGAGAGATGCTTCAGTCCCCTAACCACCTTTGTGGTCCTGTGCTGGACCTGCTCCAGGAGCTCCATGTCACTCTTATGCTGAGGAGTCCAGAACTCGACACAGCACTCCAGCTGTGGCCTCACCAGGGCCAGGTTGAGCAGAGGAGCAGGATCACCTCCCTCGACCTGCTGGCAATGCTCTTCCTAATGCAGCCCAGGATACCAATGGCTTTCTTGGCCTCCAGGGCACACTACTGGCTCATGGACAGCTTGTTGTCCACCAGGACCCCCAGGTCCTTCTCCACAGAGCTGCTTTCCAGCAGGTGAGCACCCAGCCTGTGCTGGGGCATGTGATTGTTCTTCTGGAGGTGCAGGACCCTGCACTTGCATTGGTTGAACTTCAGACAGTTATTCTCTGCCCATCTCTCCAGCCTGTCAAGATCCTTCTGAAGGGCTGCACAGCCCTGTGGGGTATTGGCCACTCCTCCCAGCCTTGTGCTGTCAGCAAACTTGATGAGGGGTCATCTACCTTTCATCCAAGTCATTGAAGAATAAGTTAAACAATATTGGGCCTAGTATTGAACTGTCTTACCAATAATAATACCCAAATAATTCCCAGTACCAGACTTGAGATTATATTTCAGCTCTATATTGCTATTACTCTTTGAATCTTTAATCAGAACAGCCTTTTGTCAAGTACTTTGCACATGCTATTTAAAGTGATGTTGAAATGCTCTATTCCAATGATTTAAAAAGGTGTTCTATTCTCTGTATTGTATATGCAGATCCTGAAGTTGTACCTCCATTTATCTATGTGAAAATTAGGGACAGGGGAGTATTGTGAGACTTTTTGCCTGGTCATCTGCAAAGATATATCAGTGAATTTGTGTGAACAGGTAAGGAAGCCCCTACAAAAAAAAAGAACAACTAAAACACACACCCAACCCTCTGAACTAAATTACCAGCAATTTAGAGAACAATATTAATAGAGAAGAGTTTTAGGGCAGAAAACGAAAAATAGACCAGATGGGAAATTTAGGAAGGCAGGATGCAATTATCTAAACTGGACTTTCATCAGGACACCAGGACTGGCATAATTGTTCTAGAAAAAGCAGTGGAATCTCTAATGACCAAAAGTGGCATAAACAATGATTTTTCTCAGCATCTGCCATGCAAGTGTCCTCCCATGTGTTCAAGGGACATCAGCCTGATGGCAATTCAGAGAAATCTGCCCATGAACGTCTACTGAAATATCAGTTAAACTGGATGAAATATCACCAAAAGAAACACAGGATGTGAAGGAAATCTGTCACAACAGCTTCAATTTGTTTTTTCTTAGGCTGTCAATATAAGGAATACAAGGAATGCCATCAAGAAGCATGGTCATGGAGAGTTCAAGTCCCCCACATGTTCTGCGGAAAGATATTTGCACAAATGTTCACACTATACTTGCAAGTCATTCTTTGTGTGATTTTCAGGCTTACAAATAAGGAATAGAAGCAACTTCATGCAATTTATGCAATCATAAACTACTGTTAGTGAAATTTTACTCAAGGCAAATACACTGAACTCTGTTGACATAAGTTGATCAAACAATTCTCAACAACCAGATTTCTAAAAATCAAAGTCTACTTGTGGGTAATTTACAAGTAGGAAAAGGTCACGCTTTGTTTATAAATGATTCATTATACATAGTCTGCTCAGCACAGCTCATTCAGTCCATTAATAAGCAGTACAGATGACAGTCTAATATTTTAAAATTTCTTTTATATACACCCTTTTAGTCATCTAGCTTTTATTTCAAAGTTTTAGGAGTCTTCCTAGCTATATTATCAATAAGGTGCCCAGTGTTTAAAAAACACCTCATTTTCCTAAGCCCTCCATCACCTCCAGTGATCCACACAGTTCTCTCTTAGTAAAAATAAGGTTGGTGAATTAGCCAGAGAAGAGGCAACTTCAAAATCTGAGGACTCAAGCACTCTTCCTCCAGTTCCCACACATTTAATCCCAAAGATCTGGTCTTGAGCATATCTAATTAGAGCTCACACACTAACACAGTGTCAGAGTGCCTTCGACATATGCTGGTTCATTTCATTTTAAGTTTGATTCTGCAGCACTGGAGTCTACAGAAACACTTCTCTTGACATCTACAAAGGCTGCTCAAGCCCATGGTGCTTCATAAGTAGGAGATAAGTTAAACTTATATCTCAACATACAGTAGAGGTTTTTTTTCTGTAAGAAGCACAATTTACTGAGATCAGCTGTGTACTGCTCTAGATCAAGTTTGAGTGGTTTTAAGAAGCCACCTCATGTAGAGCCCATTACAGTAATCCAATTTTGACGGATGAAATCCAAGCATACATGCTCTCCTGGTGATTTCCTGCCCTGAAAATATCTAAATACAATGAAAGAATTAGGGTATTAAACAACTTTCCCTTTTTGATATTCAATAGGCAGTGAAATAGGAAACTCCTAAATGCATGGCAGAGCCCTTATTCTTTAAGTGGTACAGTGTATATGCATAAGCAGCTCATCACCAGCAAGACTTAACAAAGTTATTCTTAATAGCCACTCTGAGTGCTTTGCCTTCCTGAAATACTGACCTTTTTCTATCTTATAATCAGCATTTATGGATAGCATGTCTCCCTGTGACCAGTACTGTTCCACTTCTGCGCTCTGCATGCACCACTTGCACAAAATGCCAAAGGAGTTTGCTCTTTCTGAAATGCCATCTGAAGAAACTGGGCAATTATATGAAATATTCTCCACAAAAATAAAGCAAGTCTTATTACCAGCTTTGCACTCAGAAAGGGACATTTCATGTTAATAATACCAAAATCCTCTCCTGTAGGTATTTCATGACAGGAAAATAGTATCCAGACAGTATACTGAAAAGCAAGCAAGAGAAGATTATGAAACACCAAGACAAGAATTGGTCCCTGCTTTTCGCAGGTACAAGCTATCAGAAATAATATTGAGCTCTTCAAGAATGGTGAGTGATTTTTCCTGTCATTTTTTCTTTAAAAGATAAGAGCAGCCAAAAATTTTTTTTAAGTGATCAATCCCCAAACATGTCAGCTCTCGTGTTAGAACACCTAAGAGCCAAGTTTTCTTAGCCACTTTTATTACACTAAAATTGGTATCACAGAGTAAGAAAACACAGCACCAATTTAAAATCCCCTGAATCTCTAGCAGAATTTTGGTATCTCATCTTACTTTAACAAGATATCCAAATATTCAGCAGTACTTCAAGAGTTACCATTTCTGAGACTCAGTTTCTCTGCTAAGGAGATATGCCTGAAGGAACTTAAGGAACATTCTGCCCTAGTACCTCTCACAGCCATCAGAGGATCAAAATGTGAGGGTGGTGAGTTTTGACTATGTATCTGTAGTCACATATGAATTATAGTTTGCAGGGATAACAGAAATGTAATGTAATAAAACAGGTTTATATTAAATGTCTATGAGAAAACCAAAAGGAGAAAGAAAGAAAGAAAGAAAGAAAGAAAGAAAGAAAGAAAGAAAGAGCGAGCAATCCACATAATTCCATAGCAAATATAAAAATTAGAGAACTGAATCCAGTGGGAAGTGGCAATACCAGATGAAGTTGTCTCAATAACTCTTTAATGAAGAATATTTTGTTCCCTACTGAATATTTTTAGTGTAGAAAGTGAGATGTTGGTCTGATGGAAACAATACTAACCACATCAACGAAGGAAGCATAACATACATCCTGTATATCGTATAATGAAACTCAGAGCTCATGTTGGATTGCAAGAAGATCCACAAAAAGAACGACAGCAAAAGCAGAGAGAATAAGTGTAACTGATCTCATTCATAGCCCATAACTATACTAACAAAGTCACAGGGTAGAATAATTAAATTTAATAGAAACCACCCATGATTTGAAATTACCCTCATTTTAGGAATGCAAGGGCTGCACAGTTCATCTTGAATTATTCAAATTATTCAGTGTCTCATGGTAATCAGATACAAGATTTTGCATCATGTTAGAAGAAACAGGTTTTGGGAAACACACACAGTATAAAAAAAAAAATATGCCATAGAAGGAGGACAGATTAGAGAAGTTTTGGTTCTCAGCACAGCTGAATTGGGTAGAAAGCTTCATGAGAAGAACTGTATAATAGATTCAACTTTGAAAATTAAAATATGGGTTAAACTAGTGGGTTTTGATCAAGCATTTATAGGACATTCAGTTCTGCCTAAGAATAAATATTGTCAGTGTGTTTCTGGAATAGCTTCAGACAGCACGGAGAGGTCGACTTTCAATTTAGACCTGATGCAGTTCTGCCCAGCAGGAAAAAGATTAGGAAAGGAGCGCTGGGCTGGTCTGCATGCCTTTTGACAGTAAACTATTTCTAACCCTTAAGAACGTGACAGTTATAGTTCGATTGTTCCATTTTTATCTTAGCACTGGAGAGCCTCTCAATCTCTTTTGCTTGGTTTCACAGTGACCTGATCCATACTTGTACCCAAATTTTTATATATTTTTCATGGCATTAATTCAGAACCATAGTAGGAGCTGTCATCCTGCATTGCTCCTAGCTTCCTGGTCATCAACAAACCCAGTCTTTTTGGAACAACATCCCAAAGCAGAACAAACAAACATTAGTGCTTATTGTCTTTTACAAACAGAAGAAAAATCCACAGATCACTCATTTAAAATTCTGGGAAAGTACTGCTAATGCAGAATGAGGATCCCAATAGTAGACCATTACCCTTACTATTTCAATCTATACGACACAGTGATAGTGAAAACACTGATTTGCACAATATCCATCATTGCACAGCTAAAGATTGCTCCATAACATATAAATCAACACATGGTTTGACTGAGGATTTTCAAAAAGATTTGGCAGAAAATAATAGGTGGGAAGCATTATTGAAATACTGACATCTTGAAATACAGAGTTGCCATCTTCTGAAAGTTTCATCTCTGCAAAGATGACACTCATCATGTAATTTAACTCTAAGTAGTATCCTTGAAACTCTTTTAATATTTAGATACAGAAACCTGTCCAAGAAATCTGTAATTAAAAAAAAAGAAGTGTAGGTGGAACAACAAAAGATGCATTATGGTAGACTTGCAAAAGTACAACTGATATGAAATATTTTTTCCCTTCATGTATGAAGCAATTCAGGAAGAAAATGGAAAATAACAACACAGAGTACATTTATCATGTTCGTGCATATTCGAAACAAAGACCATGCATAGTAACATGAGAAAATAAAAAGCAATATATAAATCTACAGAAAGTATAGAAAAGAATACAATATAAATTATCTAAATCTTCTGCAATATTAGATGATTTCTAAATAGAGTGTAGATATTCAGGAAAAGAGTGATGTGTAACCCACTGAAATACCACATGAATGTTGACTAGCTGTACGAGAAAAACAGGTGTGCTATAAGAAACTACTCAAAGGAAAAGAGAAAAAAACTGTTTCATTTATTAAATGCGTTATTTAGTCTCAAGCATTTATAGCGATAAATTCTCATCTACTATTATAATAGCCTCTAAAAAGAAACTTATGAAAATTAAATGCATATATGTTCATATTGATATACTAATACTAAATGCAAAATAATAACACTCTAGTTATATGATCATAAATTAAACTTTGGAAAAGTAAACATAACAAAAAGTTCCAGAAAGAGTATATTGCCATATAACAATATTTTTAAATAGTTTTTTACTGCGGCACTTCAAACCTTTGTTGCTGCAATGCACACTGAAACCTACAAAGCTTCAGGATGATCAATGATTGTATCTTGCTACTGTTCAAAGTTTTGACATACCTTTTTCCACTATCTTGCACCTTTCAGCATCAGTTACCTGCATTTTTACAAGGCAAAAGTAAACAAATTTTAAAATTACACTATTCCATCTGAAAGTAAAGGAAAATAGGAACACATCTACCAAGAAGGTGACCAGAATTCAGATCATCTGGATCAAGAACCAAGCACAATGCTTTTTGTCTGATACCCTGTATAGAGGAACAACTTAGGTTCCTCTATTGTTTTCCAGGTTTTTAGCC
>VZRQ01004176.1:273423-328180 GCA_013397975.1 Machaerirhynchus nigripectus | reverse complement strand
AAGAAGAATTTAGTGTATTGTATTGGGTTTTGCTGGGGTAGAGTTAATGTTCTTCACAGTAATTCGTGTTGGGCTGTGTTTTGGATTTGTGCTGGAAAGTGTTGATATCACAGGGATGTTTTTGTTACTGTTGAGCAGTGCTGGCACGGGTGGCTCTCGCCTCACCTTACCAGTGAGAAGGCTGGTGGTGCACAAGGAGTTGTAAGGAGACACAGCTGGGACAGCCAGCCCCAGCTGACCAAAAGCATATCCCAGACCATATGGCATTATTCTCAGAATATAAAGATGGGGGAAGAAGGAGGAAGGTGGGGGGAACACTGGTGGTGGTGGCATTGGTCTTCTCAAGCCACTGTTTCATGCGGTGGAGCCCTGTTTCCCCAGAGATGGCTGAATGCCTGCCTGCCAGTGGGAGACGGCAAATTAATTCCTTGGGTTTTGTGACTTTTCCTTTATCTTTTAAACTGTCTTCATCTCAACCCACAGGTTTTGTCATTTTTGCCCTTCTGATTCTGTCCCCCATCCCAAGCCTAGAAAATGAGAGAGCAGGTGCTTGGGGCTTGGTTCCTGGCTGAGGTTCAATCACAACATATACCCAAACTGGCAAAGGGACATTACATAAGCACATTTAATTTAGTTACACTGTTATTAGTTACTTCATTAATAAAAATCATTACTATTTTTTTCATGCCTTTTTTAGAGACTTGATTTATTAAAAAAATATTTTGAATATTCTAAAAGTCTATTAAAGAGACTGCTTTCCTAACTCTAATTTTGCAACACTTTTCTCGTTTCTAATTGAGTCTTTTGTGCATCTTTGGCTGTTGACTCTTTCATTTAGGCCAGTAAAAGTCTTTTAAGGAATTTGCTTTGCCGCAATGCTTGTGACAGAGCCAATTTGTTGCAAGAGACATTTCAGCATTCTCTGCAGTGGCTATCAGAACAAAGCAAAACATACGCATTCTTAGAGATACTGTCTTAACATCTGGCACCATGTTCCAAGATTGATCTGTATAATGCCTCCTGTCCTTAAGCACAACTCTGAATGTCATGCCTGTTGATTCAAAGGCCCTTTCAAGGACCAACTTGAATTCTATATTTTGTTGGTTTTATAATGAAACTCCTTATAATCAAAAAAAGTATTTTAATGTGGCATTTTGCTGTCTGCTGCAATCCACTATTACCTCAAAGAGATATATAGAGAGATATATCAATGTGTCAATTACCTTTAATTAAATGAATATCATCTCTTTAGAATAAGGTCTTTGCCAAAATATGAAAAGAAGTGTTACAAGTTGGCTAGCCAACCTTTCATCAGTTGGCTGGTTGCTGACAGCTCAGTGGTACAAGAATCGAGAGCCAGAATATCATTTGCTAACATATTGGGAAAATTATTTCTGGCACCAAACTGCACCTGCATGTCATAAGAAAATGCTTTTATACATTTCCACAACCATAGCAAGGAGACCAACAGAAAAAATCTGGTTGTCAAGCCTTGTATGCATGCCACTGCATTAATATGGCATTAATTTGATTTCTCTAAATAAGTGCTAGTGAACAAAACCAGGAACAGGATATTGATAAATTTCGCAAGTCAGTAGGTAGCATGTACAAAAGACCCAATGTAGTTTAAGGGCTGGAAGCCACTAACGAATGGAAAAATAAAGGCCTCATATCTATATCTATATCTATATCTATATCTATATCTATATCTATATCTATATCTATATCTATATCTATATCTATCTCCCTAGTGAGGGAGGTCCCTCCCTGAATACTAAGAGTGGCAAGACCGAAGATGCACGTTTCAACAGTTCCCTACTTAGTAGTTAGCTAAAGCCTTTTCTCCCCTCCTCAGAGTGTAAAGGTCCCCCTACATCTTTCTGCAACCCCATTCCCAGACAGTATATATAGTTTCAGGCCTATGAATTCTACTACAGGACCAGGCAGCTAAAATTTAGGTGTCTTTGGAACAATTTTAAAAGTTTAACTACCTGAGAACTTATGGGTAGAATTAAGACCAAGTGATATCACTTGTGTAACCTAAGGCACTTTATTGACGTACCTAAGAAAAACTTCCTTAGATTCATTCACTGGAGAGAAAAAGCATTCCAAGAAGTTAATGTACCTCATTAAAATCAGGATCATCATGCTGTCTTTCTTCATGGAATACTAACTTTAATGCAATGGGGTCTTGACTTCTGTGCCTCAGTTAGATGGTATAAACATTCTGTAGATATCCTAGGGCAAACTATCAGCTAAATAATTTTATCCATATACATCCCACTGTGATATCATAGTAATCTGCCTTCCTGTCAGCATGGATTCATAAAGGGAAATCATGCTTAACCAATCTGATAGACTTCTATGATGACATGGCAGGATACACCAATGAGGGGAGAGCAGTGGAGGGTGTCTGCCTTGACTTCAGCAAGGCTTTTGACACTGTGCTCCATAATATCCTCTTAGGGAAGCTCAGGAAATATGGGTTGAATGGACACTGAGTTGTATCCAGAACTGGCTGAATGGCAGATCTCAGAGGGTCGTGATCAGCAGAGTAGAATCCAGGTGGAGGCCTGTAGTCAGTGGCATTCCCCAGGGATCAGTACTGACTCCAATCCCATTCAACTTGTTTATCAATGACCTGGATGAAGGGATAGAATGTGCCCTCAGCAAGTTTGCTGATGACATGAAACTGGGGGGAGTGGCTGGCACATCTGAAGGCTGTGCTGCCATTCAGTGGGACCTTGATAGGCTGGAGAGTTGGGAGGAGAGAAAGCTAATGATGTTCAGTAAGGGCAAGTGTAGGGTCCTGCACGTGGGGAATAACCAGCACAGGCTGGGGGCTGACCTACTGGAGAGCAGCTCTGCTGGGAAGGACCTGGGAGTAGCTGGGAGCATGACAAGTTGACTGAGAGATGTAATGCATGTGTCATTATTTTTCATCTTTTGTAACTTACACTATGTCTGACGACACCCATTCAAGTCTTTGCATCTGACTTGCATTAGGTTCTGAGCCATCAACCAGACTACTGCACAGGAGACTAGTATTTGGACTGCCCTGTGTACTTTTGGTCTCAGACTATGTGAAGTGTCCTTAATGGACAACTAAGTAGGCAAAAAGCCACTCTAGTACTTCCTTTCCTATTTGAAGGAAGGTGAGTAAGCACAAGAGACAAGCAGGTAATTTATAGTTAAACATTTTCCTTTGATCTGTATATTGCTTTTTCTATTTCAGGCTGATTTGATTAAGTACGCACAAAGGGGGAGCCAAAGGAGTAAGGTTTTTTCTTTAGGCAGCTAGCCAGGAAGTGCAGTAGTAGAGACCTAATTTATTATTGTTATTGTTGTTATTATTATTATTATTATTATTGATCGATCTCCAACTGATACACATAATTGACTCAATATAACAGAGGAGCTGAATTAAATCTGAAATATTTGAGCATATTTAATATGGGGTTTTTCAGCACTAAAAGCTTGAATAGTTTCAACTGCTTTCAATACTACTGAAAATGTAGGTAAAATTGTATTATGGCTTTACAAGTTATTCTGTGTCAGCTGAACTTCAATAACTGATGGTATGGATGCTGTTACCCCACTGCAAATATGAAGAAAAATGCTCTAGCTTATGTCCTCTCTTGTTAAGACTTAAGCAAATGCATTTCATATTACATTTCCTGTCAGTTACACAGTTGAAGTACAAAGTAATTACCTACATCCGATTTAGTCATCTAGATGCCTTTTATAAAGCACAGGCAGGAATGGCAGCTGTGTGGAGTGATTCATCTCATTCTAAAGTAGACAGCTAAAGTATATCAGAAGAAATATGCCTTAAAAGTACCTATTTCTTTTTTAGTAGGGAACCTACCAGTTTAGATGCAGACATCTCACCAAATTTGTGCAAGACAAACACAGTCAAAACAGCTCAGTTTGCACACGACAATTAATCTCTAACAATAATTTGTGTGTATGTTTAAGCTGTGAAGACTTTTTCTGTGTAAAGACAGAGAAATGTACTGTTGGCTCCAAGCACTTATTGCTGATGTATACACATTACCCTGCTTGCCCTGACTGTGAAAAATAAACACATGATGAATCATGGGTTAGAGGAGTGACACTGACTTCAGTCCTTCTGGTGCTCCAAGGAGACACAGGTCTATGTCCTCCATCCTAAGTGAGACCTGTGGGCAGAAGAAACCCCCAGTTGCAGCTTCATAAATTGCAAGTTCAGAATACAAACTTGTTTTAACGGAGTTCAGCAGGAAATATCTAGTGGTGTAACCTAGTGAGATAAACAATTTGGATCTTGTTCATGTTGTCATCTTGCCACCAACTATAGACTTTTACCAGTTTTTTATACTTAGAATTGGAATTTGATCAGCAGAATTGGACTAGGCATACATCTTACTAGGTATGTACACAGTACTGACAAAGGGGAGCAATTACAAAACAAAACAACAAAAACTAAGAAAAATTCATCATCAAATAAGCTAGCCAACAATTTGCAAGGTTTACTCATTCTTCAAATCTCTGTTCTAGCATAGAAAGATTTAAACAACATGAGTCTATTTCACAGAATACTCTGACTCAAAACTTTAATGTGTATAGTGTCTAGACTAACATTTTGCCAGGAAAAATGCTGCCACAAATTAGCTATCAATGAATTTGCATCACTTGAAAGAGGAATATAAATTAAAAGGTAAAAAATTCTGTGCTTCTTATAAAAAGATATGTAAATTACTCTGTTCTAGGTAGCTTAGAAATTATTCAAAGTGGTTTAAAAGAACATAAATAGTATATAATTTATCTCAAGAATTAAAATTTGTCCTTCCCTGCCAAATCAAAATTGCTGTCAGTGTCTTGTCTAAGACTGTGATTAATGGTATATAGAAACAATACTGCTGAGATATGTTTTGCAGGGTGGATCATGGATCTTATTTACTTAGGAGATTATCTGCTAATTGGTGTTCTTTATTTGAATTCATAACATCATGACTGTAGCAACAGTTAGGTTGCATCTAATGATGCACTTCATTATAACCTCATGTTTTTAGAGTCTTATAATTTTGTATAAATTCTCTGCTCATAAAGTTATTCTCAGTCCAAAGAAGGCATTTTGAAACAGTCTGACACAACACCATTTGACTGCTTAGGATTTGCATGTTCAAAAATGTGCTACTTCTTTTGCCTCCTTCTTGATGACACATTAACATACTTGTCATCTTATGGTACTCAAAACTCACCAGATTTTTTAAGGTGCCAGCTTGCAGTTCTCAACAAGTAGAAATGCTTCTGACACATTTGGGAGAATGCTTAGAAATAACACAGGTTTAAGTGTTGCTCAGTTAGGGAAAGGTCAGTGATACTTGGAACTGCCCAAAAGGAGCAGTGACGCTGAAGAAACTATCAAGATTTGTTACATTTTCCAGTTGGTGATAAGAGACCAGTCCACTGGCACAGAAAATCATGCTTCTTCCTTTTTCCCTCTCAAAACAAAGTAGACATAAATTTGTTTATACTGGCCAGAAAAAGAAATGTTTACCTGTCCTAAACAATTATTATCCTGTAAGGATGCTACAGTTAAACAGGTGACCATGCACATCAACATCTGACATGCGGCCACAGCTCAGTGGGCTTGAGTCTAGGCATTCAGTGGTGAAATATGGATCTGGACATCTAGCTGCTATTCTCACGTGATCCCCGGCGTAAGAGTTTAGTGACAGTGTCAAACTAATTAAGCACCTCAGAAAAGCATCTGTAGAATCCCATCCAGCCTCCTGAATAATGCTAGTGAGGCACTGGCTGTCACCTCCTCATATTTGCTCTACAGAAAACCAAACCCACTGATGTCAGAGTCACTGCAGATGTAGAGGGAAAGGACAAAAAAGAGATGAATAAATGTAAGGAAAAGAAAACAGCACCAAGAAAACAGCCTCAGTATGATTTGGTCTTACAGCAGTTGCTGAATCTTCACAAAAATGAAGCTGTGTACACCACAGCAAGAAACAATGGTCGCAAACAGAGGCAATATCACAAGAGGTATCCTCCTTGTCTTATGAGGCTGTCACTCCAAATGGCATATACTGTGAAGCAATAAGCAACAACTTCTCCAGATCCCAGAAAAGAGAGAGATAAATGGCATTGAATTGGCTGTGTCTCCCAAAAATGTCTCAAAGAAACTACAGCCACAGCAGGCTGAGCAGATGAGCCCTCAGAGACTGGGCTCAGTCTCAGACAGAAAGAAAAGATTTATTTCCATCTGGTAATGATGCTGATGTCTCAGAGAGACCCACTGGGCTCTGCAGCAGCCCCTAGCAATTCTAAAACTAGATGGACATAATTAGCTTAATTACTCGGCTGCTTATAACATTGAAAAGTTTACATTATGTTTATGTTGTTATTACAGCCACATTTGGCAAGGACAGATGTGGGCAACTGAACCTTTAAGAGGCTAAGATGAGCCAAACCAAAGCAGTCACTGTCATCTGCTGTCTTGTTATATTATTCAGGAACTCCTGTTATACAGTATGGATTGCCTAAGACTCGGATGCCGAAAGTAGCAATCCTCTATCATGCTGCTTGGCACTGAGTGACTGCTGAAAAACACAGCAACCTTGGTGGCTGACAACCTCTATATATTCACAGGACAGCTACAGCATGAACAGCTTATAATACAAGTTTCTCCACTCTGCCTCTGCCAAAATATTGCTATACTCTGAAGCTTTTCACAGGTATACAGCATTATTAGTAATTCCATTCCTGTTAAAAAGTGTGATTCTCTTCAGGCTGCTAAATATTGGGGGCAGCATTAATTTGAGAGAGACAGATACTCCTGTGATTTTGAGCAGAGGTTTGGGACAGCATGGCAGGGCAGACAGACTTCATGTTTGCAGCCATAATCTCTCAACAATACCAGAAAACACTGAGGGGAAAATACGGTTGTTTAGCACACACTGGGCCTACAGACTTCAAAGAAAACAAATTTAGAAGCTGAACTCTGAGTCCTGAGCCTTTGTAGTTTTCACATCCAAAGTAGATACGACTATGAAATATTTTGTTAGTTTTTACTGAAAATCTCCAACTGGAACTCCCACCTTGCTGGAAATCTGAAACTCAATATAGAAAATTTTTATCTTACTGCCACTTTTATTCCAACAACTACTGGTTGATCATTTTTTGAAATCTCCCACACTTCTTAATTCAACAATAGTTGAACTCTTTACATAGCCTGTTAAGTGCCTTTAAACATGCTAATGTTGCACATTTGCTGTTGCTAAGCCACGGACTAACAATTTTGTAAATCATAAGAGCAGATTACCAACTAAAAGGTGAGTAAATTGTAGTTGCTAAAGGTTACATAACCAATATATATAATAGGTAAATTAATAGATTCAGTGAAGGAAAGCTGTCTGCTTTAGAGCACCCTCACTATTTTTTCTTTCATTTTAGAAGGTGTGAATAATAGACTTGAAGCCAAATTCAGTGTCTGGAGAAAGCACTCCATTATGTTAACCTACCAGCAAAAAGAACAGTAAACAGCTATCACCAAAATAGCTCTTCAGGATTCTTCAGAGCATAAGATGATTGCTCATTTTTAGGTGAAGCCCTCACTCTTTACCTGCCTTTCTTTTTTTTCTAGATCTAAAATGTTTTTTCTTCCAGAGAATAACCTGCTTTATTTCACTTTCTAAATCCAATGAACACCACTGCTATGTATACTAACTCTACTTCGGTGTCAAGAGGCACCGAAAATATGCTAGAATTGTTGAAAAGAAAATATGCTAGAATTGTTGAACAGACAAATGCAAAAATCTTGATTTGTCAAGATGTTCTTGTCAATAAAGTACAAACAGAAAGGACCCACATGAAGGCTGTAAAGCTTATCCAAAAAGAGATCACATGGAATGGTATTACTTTAAAAGCTCTAGCAAAAAGTCTCAGAAATACCTAGCAGGCAAATGAGGAACTTTTGTTTGTTTGCTAGGGCTTTTTAGTTGCATTTTACAGCATAATATGAAGCCTAGGAACACGTTATAGTAGTTTGTACTAGATTTTAAGACTTGGTAAGTGTCTGTATTTTGCATAAAGCTGTTGGATGAGGCTGTGCTATCTGGCATAGCTTGCTACTCTTTGATAGCATTTTAAAAGCATACTGTGCTTGAACTATCAACACACAATAATTGTTAGCTTTATGCTCCACTAGTTACCTTGTTATGTGCAATGGAATAATTACTATGAAGTTTTGTAATGTGGCACTTTTGTCATAGTTGCTTATTGGATATGGAGCCTCATTCTGAACTTTTTATTTGCTTTCTTTGCTGTCCCTTCCATGGCATTAATAATGTACTGCAATTTAATTGAAAATTGGGCCAGAAAACATTAAAGGAAATTTCAGTGATTCCAGTCATTAAAGATTTACCCTTTCTGGCATGTAAGTGGGGTTCTTTACTGAGTGCTTATTTGTTTGATTTGTGCTTAAAGCATGTGTATGTTTAAATCCATTTCATTAAATAAAGCACTGGGCAAAAAGCAGTTATCTAGTGGGTTTTTCCTGCAATCTTCTCAAAACATTAACATTATGATGAGGATAGTAATGTGTATCACAAGAAAGGGTGGAAAAATAAAGCATCTACCCAATAGTTAGGAGAATATTAAGTACTTAAATAGATCTTTTTAAGCAGATTCAGATGGGGAAAAAGGAATCTATATATGAACACAGGTTTCAGGTATTAAACTAGATAATTAAAGTTCATCCTAAAAATTAAGCCTGTATTTACTGTTTGTTGATTTTGGGGGGGCTAGGAAGCAAAATGTATACTAAAGATAAGTGAGAATTCATTTTTCACCAAACACATCTCAGTCATGTTTGTCATAAAGCTGTTTAGTTCTTTGATCCTAAAATGTTGATTTCTTTCGTCTTAATTTCTTATAGGTTAATGAGCAGATCAGTCTTCTTACTGAACTGACCAGTTTTCCAATTAAGTGGGTTTTGTTTAGTCATTAGCAGGAGCAGTGGGACAGCAGGGACCATAGGACAATAGTCATGAGGGGACCCGTGACTCAACAAAGTGGTTTTGGGCCACCTAGTTTGGTCCAGGGACCAAGGGAACTCTTCAAGGAGCTTTAGTATGCCTGCTAGGAATAGGTAACTATGGAGGATATGTCTTCCAGGCAGCTTCCAGAAACACAGTGTCTAGGCCCCAGGCACAGTCCCCAGCACCCACCATAGCACATCACAAACCCTAAAGAACCTGCAGCTCCTGCAGGCAGACGCAGCTCTGCATGCCCAGTGCAGCAGAGATTCCTGGTGCTTCCCACTGATCTCAGGGCCAGTGATGATGGGCTACTTGTCTGCAGGACATGAGCCATGGCAAGGGTCTCTGTCACCAAGTAGTGGAGCTGTGAGAAGAGGTCAGCATCTTGACCTCTAAATCCCTGTACAACATCAGGGATTTAGAGACTTAGTTGTTTTTGTGAGGCAAAAAAAATAGTTTTGTTTAAAAGAGATAGGTTATGACTGAAATAATTCTTAACTTTTTCCTACTTCTTGCTAATTTTAAAATTTTTTTGGTTATTGATTTCCCCTCTGATTTTAGCTGTCATTATTTCCTGTTTTACAGAAAATGTTTCTGTCCACAACATATTCAAAACAACCAGAACTGGAGCAGCTCAGTCCCTAGAACTCCAGGTTCTCCATTCCCTAGTGAGAATGTTTGAGAAATATAAATTAAAATTAGTTTCAGTGCATTGAATTAATTATTCCATTTATTGGTTATTATCTTGCTTTGCGGTTTTACGTGCCTCTGAACTGTAGATGGAATTAGAAAAGAGAATCAACTAATTAATCTTGGGCTTCCAAAAGAGACAAGAGTGTTTGAAAGATGGGAAGAAAGTAACGTAAAAACTTAATCAAACTGGAAAAAATTAACAAAACTCAAAAAAACCTATAAAAGATCACACAGCTATACAAAACATAAATTTATTTCATTGTTTACACACTGCAATTATTCAGCATCTGTGGGTATATCTATATTTGTATGTATAGAAGTTCAACACATTGGCAGAAAATATCATGTTTCTATACCACTTCAGAGATCATGAATAAAATATTCAGGAGGTTGCAATTGCATTTGCTAAATTATCTCACTGACCTTTTCCTAACTTACGTTGGCCCACAGTGGATGCATGAGCACTGCCAAAATACAGGAAAACACCATTTACCAGCCACAGAAAAAAAAAGATAGGTGATCAGAAGTAGGTGTTATTCAAAACAGGCATCAGGGACAAAAATTTAGAACTGGCACATATTGGGAAAATAATTCTTATACTCAAGTAACATATGCCATGTGTCTAAAATGAAGTTTGGCAAATGAGGATCTAGCAGAGATTTTTGATAGTCATTCTGTGTAGAGTAGCACCAAGCCAGGTATGAGACTCACTCGTTTGACTCATGGCACAGCATCAAAAAAAAAAAAAAAATTCTGTCAAAAGAAACCATTCCATATTAATTTTCCAAACCATATCTTGACCCTGTGTCATATCTGCTAAACCTTAGTTGGTCTAGGCTGGATCTAGGCTGCAGCTGGACATGAATTTTGCAGTGCACATCACATGGGGATGCACATCGTGGACTTACTAACCTGTCTCCACAGTCCTAGACATCTCTTCCCATTTCATGGTGAGGACACAGCATGGAACAAGAAAGACAGCTTCTTCTTAAACCCGCGTCTGTACCAGTTCTGCTCTAGGCTGTGTAAGTCTGTCCCTACTAGCACTTATAAAATATGCTTCCTCCTACCACAAGCAAGATATCTATGTTACCATCTGCAGAGGGCCTTCCCATTAAGGGTGGGCCATTGCACCATCTCACTTAAAATATATAGGATACCACCAGCACTACCTGTAATAAGATATCTTTCTTTGTATTTGAAAACAGAAGTGAAAGGGGCTTATGTTTACCTGTAGTTAAATAATATTGGTCTATATTGAAAAAGAGAACAATGTCTTTGGATACAGAAAGACATAATGATTTATGCAAAATACTGATAATTTTAATGATGTATATGCATATTACCTGAATTATAGCATGCCTAGAAGATTTTAACAAACAGGAAACACATCATGTGTTGAAGTCTTTTTATAGTCCTTCTGATTTTGTAGAAGATCTATAAAAAAACTATTCTGAAATGGATTTTTTTTCTTTAAACTAATTAATATTTTATATTTATTTGAAGAGTTCTAAGGCCCAGCAAAATTGTGGTCTGGCAAGGCTCAGAACTGAATTAATAAACACATCAGAACTGAATGTGCACTGAAAAGTTCCAATCTTAACCCTCTAGCAAGTGGGGTATTTAAGCACAAACAAAGGAAGATGCATATAGATGATCTGGCACTTTGGCTGCAGTAATTTAGTGAGATAAGATTTAATGAAGAGCAAGATAATACTCAGTAGAAATATAAAAAAGAAAGCTTCTCTACTAAGTCATAAAGCAAGAGATTTAGGAGCATGCAGAGGGTAATTGTAAATAAATCAAATTAACTCCCAGTACAATGCATTTTGAAAAGTTCCACTCTGGAATTTATATACATATGACACTGTTGTAGAGCAGGAGAAATCATTCTTGAGGCTCTACTCTGTTATTCTTCTGTAGGCACTTAAGCATAAAGAACAAGCTGTACTCACGAGTTGACACTTTACATCTGTAATATTACTATATGTGTTCATCTCCATTCAAGGAGTGCAAGTTTCTAAGTTCCACATATTAGTGGAGAGTATTTAAAAAAAAATTAAATAATCAGTTTATAGGATTGTCTGTTTCCAATATGTTACTCAGGATTTGGAAGTGGGTGGGGGCGTTGGTTTTGGTTGGTTTTTTGTTTGATTGGTTGTCTTAAAATTAAAAATTTTTATTATAAGTCAGTATAACATATGTAAGTGTATTTTTATTATAAATCAGATTAAAACCAGTATGGGCAGTTTGTTACAAGCTTTGATTAGAATTTTGAAGTGATTCCACCTGTATCTTTTTCTTAAAGTATGAATACTAAAACCATCAAAAGAACTATGAGTAGCTAAGGTTACATTTGAATGTAAGTTAAAACAGCATAACTAGAGTAACATGTTCATATATTCTTAGGGCTGGTGTAGTCTTCTCTCACTCCTGTGGTCTTCTACCTAGACAAGACAGAACAAACAAGCCGTATTTATTCTCACTTCTCAAGAACAGCTTTTTTAAAAATCTGAGCAAAAGAAAACACATACATTCCATAAGCAGTGGTCAAATGAAAAAAAAATATTAAAAAACCACCACATCAGTCACATTAGTATACTGTCAAGCCAATCTTCTGCCTCAAGGTGCTTTCTGTTAGTAGCACATTTCCCATCCGTTATCTGGGTTTGAAAAGCCATTTCTCTGGGCAGGCTTAAAAATGTAAACCTCATTCTCCCAAAATCTTCCATTCCTCCTATAATTGGAACATCAGTTTTCTTAAAATATTTCTGTCTTTGTGTTTCCCTTGGTAATCCTCAATAGTCATTTTTCTTCAGTTCCTGGGATCATTCACACTTCCCTACCCTAACTGTGGAGATTTCTACAGCCTTCTTTTTAGATACTCTTCCTACAGGTTCATTTTGCGGTCCAGCCAGTAAAAAAACATGATCTCTTGACTCATTCCCCCAGTAACTTTTTTTTTCAGGCAACCTGACAGTAATTCAGCTGGTCTGGTTTACATACTTATTTGAGAATATAATGAAGTGCAGAATCCTTATTATTTTGAAGAAAATCTAGAATCGTTGTCTCAGGCTTGGACATCTGATGCTGGGTGAAATGAATTGCACTCCATGTAGCTTAACTTTTATTTCATGTCATAGTAGTTGTGTTATCCAAAAATCAGCTGTTAAACTGCACAAGGAAGAAGATTGTGCTGATGCTTCTGTTTCTCCACACTTTATTATTTGACAATCAAGGTTTCCCCTTTCCCATTTTTTTTAATCTAACATTTTAACCACTTTAAATACATTACACCTTTTATTATTTTCATACATTCTTTTCACATTTATCAGTGTGGTTTATGAATCATGATAAACCCTTGGAGATAAACATATTATCACCTTTTATTTTACAATAAAACTCAAAGAGGATAGGTTTAGATTAGATATTAAGAATAAATTCTTTACTGTGGGGATGGTGAAGCACTGGAACAAGTGGCCAGGAGAAGATGTTGATGCTCCATCCCTGGAAGTGTTCAAAGCCAGGCTGGATGGAGTTCTGAGCATTGTGGTCTAATGGAAGGTTTCCTGCCCATGTTAGGGGGTTTGGAACTAGGTGATCTTTCAGGTCATTTCCAACACAAACCATTCTGTGATTCTGTGATTCCATGATCTATGGTGAATTACACTTTAAAACTCTGAAACTCTTAAACAGTTACCAGGCCTAAGGAAATCTGGAATCAAATAATTAAAAACACTCCAACAACACAACAACCTGCAATTACCCAAGGATAAGTGCATAAGATTATTGCTGAAATATGTGCATATGGTGGGCTTTGTGTCTGAAGTATCCACACCGCAGTAACCAGCCACCTTCAAAAACAAGCCAAGGGGCTAGGCAAAATATTGCACGTGGCAAGACATAGTACTGGTAAGAAAGCATTGTTCTTAGACTGGAAAGATCACAAATGCACTAACCCCTTTTATTGGGGCAAAAATTAAGGCCCTCACAGCAAAATGAGGAACCTTTTGTAGAGAGAGGGACTGTGTCTCTAGTTGAGGGCTCCTGAAAATATTACAACTGGCTGTTCAAGTAACCTGGTCTAGTGGAAGGTGTCCTTGCCCATGGCAGGGGGATAGGAAATAGATATTCCTTGAGTCCTTCTAATCCAATCCAATCTATGTTTTTATGCAATTTCCACGATGTTGAAAGTGCCTCCTGGGGAATTCTTGCTCTGAAAAAGGGAAGGTTATGTCTCCTGTTGCCTAGATCTTTAGGTGTAAACCAGGTCTGCTTATAAAGTAAGAGCAGCTCTCTGATATTCCAGAGTTTTACTAACCCAGGATACGTTTAATACTGCACGTGTCTATGCACAGCGTGTGCATACTGCATGCATTGAAAACATTGGGATCAGAATCAGCACATGCCTGGATTGCTTCTGGAGGCACATTTAGCAACATGGGACCAGGGTTCGGCACACTATGGGGCAAGAAAGAGAGCCAGGTTCTGAGCCTGATCCTTGGGCACAGTTTAAGGGTCAGGTCTTTCCCTGGCTCTGTCTTTGGACTTTTCAAACAGCTCTGTTGAATACAGACCAACCATAGGAGGGGTTTGCTCTGTGCTGAGCTGATGGAAGGCATCTATATATGCCATACAGAATCAAGGCCCAGGTTTGGTTCCTGACACTCTCTGTTACGTGTTTTAGACATAAATCTGTCGCTTCAAATGTGACTGTGTCCGTCTGCATAGCAATCTGCTCTGACAAGGGTAAAGCAACAGAGTGAGAAAGCTAAGAAATATTTCAGTCCTGTATGCTAGGTTAGGCAGGGTTTCCTCTTCTTCTTTTCTTGCTATCTAGATGGTCTACCCAAAAAGAAAGTAAGGTGCCTTAGCAAAGCACAGTGGAAAGGATGAGCAACCTGGTCACTGGCAGACAGAGAAGCTGGCAGAGTTGCAGCTGGAAAACATAAGCAGGATTTAACGGAATTAAAAGAGGTAGCAGGCAGACACACATCACAGGGTGATTGTTTGTGAAGCAACAGAGAGCAACACAGGATGATAATCACCAGAAATACCAAAACAGTATGTGTAATTGCTATTGTATCTCAGTTTTTGAGAACTATAACTTTTTATCACAGCAGCAGTGTCTTGCAGAGAGGCTGCAGGGACAAGGAACACATTTACCCTGACCTGATATCTCAGATACTGACATCTACACTGCAGACACCTGCATGTGCATTAGTGAACGCCAGCTTTAAAATTAGCTGAGGTAAATGCTGTCTTGAAAAACATACTCTTCAGCTAAAATACTGCAGAGGCAAAATCTGGTAAATTTAATCAAATCTAGCTGAGGTTAAGGGGAGTCTTACTTAGGTAGAAGTAACAACATGATAGAGGATATAATAAAAAGAGCCCCAACTGTCAATATGAGAACATGGCCTCATTTAAATAAAAGGAGACTCTAGTCTTGAGCAACAGACAGATACCTGTTGAAAAGTTGACAATTCTTCCATTAAACCCAGTAGGTTTTATGTTCGCATCTGGCACTGTGCATTCCATTTATTTTGACAGAAGCTGACATATTGGGAGTATGCATAAGATGATAAAATAAAATCCAACATCAAGATGAGTTGCTGAAAAATAAGCTCATTAGACAAAATGAAATCGATCTTACTAAAAAAGGTTTGAAGGCAAAAAGCAATCTAGGAAAATATTAAAGAAATATGTTAGCTTTCGAGGGAGTAAAACCATAATTTGTCCAAACAAGAAGAAAATAAGAGTATTGCTAACACTGCTGCTACAGTTTTTGCAACATGTGTGAGTAGTTTTACCACTATATGTTCATGTGATGCAGAGTCAGGGAATGAGATAAAAAGTAAGATGATGAGTGCAAGGTAAAACTGATTGTGCATGAGATGAATGCTTTCCATTCCTCCCAGCAGTGCAGTTGAGGGTAAGTGCAAGCAAACAGGCTTTATTCATGTCTAAATTGAGCAGAAGACAGTTTATTTGTTAACTGTATTATTGGAACACATACAATTTAGCTAATGTCCTTTTTTGTTGTTGGTTTGCTTTGGTTTTGTTTTGGGTTTTTTTAGTGTCTTTAAATTTGTGCTACTGCAGGTCTCCCTGGGAAAGAGCTTTGTCTAACAGTGCCTCAAGGAAGAAGTGCATCGAGGCTGTGAACTTCTGCATTAAGTGACTATTTGCAAAGAGCAGTTTTTGAGGAAGGCTACATTCAGTGATCCTAACTAACAACTGGTTGATAATTGTCTGGTTATTGAGGATATTCTTCTCAAAGTGCCCTGTGACAATATACTTTTTTCTCCAGTGTTTTTATACGATTCATATACAATTTATACTTTTAATAGCACATAAGGAAGTTAGTTCCCTGAAGTTATAGGAAATTGCTGTCGGAGGAAAGAAGCAGCCCTCAAAAGAACATTCTTACTGCTTTATTGTCCATTTCACCAGAAAACAAGCTTGATTTGTTTAACAGTATAAGGAAAATGCCCAGTTAAAGAGAGGGGGTTTCTCAGCTTGCCTAAAACATTAGTTTAGACAGAAATTCTCACCTGGTGAAAACAGTATTGTCAGTGTATCTACAGTAACTGAAGTTTAATAAATTATAATTTCAAGAAAAAGTTGAGTTGAACATAAACTAATTTCAATAATAAATTTAAGTAGTGGTACATCATTTGAGTTCTTATTCGTATATGAAAGTAGGCAGCAACAATATTTGTATGTGAAACTATTTGTTGCCCAAGACGAGAAAGAGTTACAAGAGTGGGAAGTGCAAAATGAGGTGTATTCATCAAATGAAATGCCAAAGTCTACTGTGCTGGTAAATCCTCCCAGTTCATTTGATTTCATGACTCCTCTGATTACTTTTCAAAGTCCTGCATTGTCAGTTATGTCAGCAATACACAGATTAAATTAAATGGCTGGCATACATTGACAGGAAGGAATTTAACCTCCTCAAAGGTGCATATTATATAAAATACATGAAAAACTTTGTCTTTTATGTGATTAAAAATAAATTAAAAGTTGCATTGAAAAATTAACAATATCTTCCTATGAAGTAATGGGTCACAAGTTTAGACACATGTACTGGTTTTGACTGCTCAAGATTATTAAAGATTTCTTGTTCTGTGGGGGAGGGAGGATACTGAAAGGGAAAAACACCAACAGTGATTGAAGGCAAAAAAAGTCAGAACTTAGGCCATAAGTATCTGCTGAACTCTCTCCCAGGTGTAATATTCAATCAGCAGCTATTTAATCTATGTTGGTAACATACATTTATTTTTGTTATGGACACTACTGTAGCATGAAATTGGAAGAGGATTTCCTTATAGCTGAAATGCATTACAATACTTTTGTAATGAAAAACGAAGTTCCTGCTAGCTGGCAGTTTCTTTTTTTTCTTATTCTTCTGTCTGTTCAGGGACAGAGTAATGCTGCGTTGCTTCGGTGTGTCTGCACTTCTAGTGCTTTCTTTTGTAGGGTTTGAAGTTAAGTGCAGGGTACAAACTCAGCCAATGAACTCCAGCTTCCTATATGGAGGGCCAAATGTTTAGGTCGTTTTAGGGCTAGACGTTTCCTGGCAGCATGTGTTGTATGGAAACCACTTGTCTTTACAGCCAGTTAAAGGCCAGACACCAGTTATACTGCTTGTTATGTGAGGTTTCTTGTGTTTCAGTAATCCTCAAGGAAGAAAAAGGAGCTGGACCAGGATTACCCAGCCACTACACAAGGAGTCAATACAGAGAACTGCAGCAGTCTCCTTGAGCCTGTGAAATCCGAAACTCTGCTTGGTCCCTACAGAAAGAGCAGAGTAATTCACCAGGCAGGCTGACAGTGATAGCCACGTGCCCGGATTCCCTCTTCATCTCACACGGTGGGCAGAGAAAATTGCCACCACTGTAAACATTCCCAGTGCTCATTATTTATCAGTGTTAGGGTTTACAAGTACATGAAAGAGAAAATCTGATATACCAGATCTATCATCTTCTCAAGACATTCCGTAAACTTTAGCCTCATTGTAATACAGTTTTACAAAATTCTGGGACAATGTGCTGGAAGCCTGTCTAGATCTTAAGTACTATTTGGGACCTGTCTGTGCCATTCTTCAATTACCAATATTTTTCTAACATTATGCTTGAGTCCCTTGAACCTTCTGACAACACATAAATAGGGGGGTTTTTTTGTTTTTTTTTTGTTTTTTTTTAAGTGATAATGTTTAAAATCATTTGTGTTCTGTAGAAAATCTGGACAATAAAAACTGAGAAGCTCAAAAAACACTGAAGACAACCACATTGACAATTCCAAATAATTATCTCTTTCTTTGTTACTTTTTAACACCATGCAAGACCTGAAAGTTAGTAATGATTTTGTCACATGTAAGACTGACAATTATGAATTCTCTTTACTATCAAGATATAAAAGAAACATTTGTTTTTTAAAGTTGAAGAGGTCACCACCTTTCTGTCCCAGAAAGCATTTCAAAAACCCCATTTCATTTGGTTGACGGGGGTTTTTTTGCTTCATCATTCACTATTGTACGGCACTATGCTTCATTTCTGAATTCCATTTCTCCCAGATAGTTGTTAATTGATAGGAGATGGCTTTCACATTTACCATTATAGCTGAAATAATGTCCTGAAACTCAAAACTTAAATATTAAAACTACATATTAGGCAGAAATGTCCAGAAGGTTAGACAATGGAATAATTTGTCAGGGGAGAAAAAGTTGAATCATCATTACAACTAGAATGGAAGAACAGGCTAGATATAACAGATTATTGGGAGATTATAGTAAAGGGCAAGTACCAGCTGCCCTCTGTTGCTTCCTGTTTTCTAATTTAGCACAGATAACATATTATGCATAACAAGGATGATCTGCGGTACTCCATAATCCATACCTTGATATACTATGATATTGAAAATAGAAGAAAAAACAGGCCAAGCAATAAACTAAAATCTGTATATGTATGTAATTTACGTGTATGTGTATGTATATATAGTTTACAATACATAAAAACTATGTTAAAAAATTGCTCCCTCCAGCCCTGAGTTAACAATGATGGTGTGTAATATTGCACAGGGCGCCTCTGCCCTTTCTGGTGTGCAGTAATCCTCACACACATGAATTCAAGCAATTTTATATTAAATGCTCTTACTCACTTCTACAACCTTTATGTTCTAAACAAGTGCAGTGTGTGGGAGAGAAACAACTTTCATAGATATACTGTTCCTGCTGCACTTTTAATTAATTTGTAGATTGAAAATAACTACAAGGGAAATATATGGGTGAGGGAAGGCAGGAAGTATTAAAGTAGTTTTTACCACTCTATTTATGTACTTTATTTCAAATCTTGTCTCATAAGAAACACAGAGCTCATTTCATCAAGGAGAGTAACTATACAGTCTCATTTCAGCATATGTCAGTGTAATTAACAGTGTGTTTTCCAGAAAAAAATGACCAGGATTTTACCATAGTTTCCTTATAGCGACAAGCCTTCCTCCCCAGCTTCAACACTGCTCTAATTAAAATGACTGTGACATTTCAGGACTCCCCTTTTCTTTATGCATGCTACCTAGATAATACATCTTAATTTAACATTGATTATTAGTGCTGATGTTACAGTGCCCACTGAATTTGCATTAGCCTTTGATGGTGACAGATATTAGACCCCTGCACCACCTTATGCAACACTGTGTAACCGAGCTCTGCCTCCAGCTTTTCCAGTTCATAAAACCCAGGTGAAATTCCTCCCTCATTCATCAGTAAATCCTGCCATCCAGTAAAACCATAAAGCCGAGTCGGGCGCGTCGGGGGAGAGAGGCTGTCCAGGCGGGAGCATCCCGGGCGGAGCGGTGCCCGCAGTGCGGGCGGGCAGACAGGAGCCCTGCTCCGGCACGCAGGCTGACTGCCGATGAGACCCTGCGCGTCTGCCGCGGGAGAGCAGCTTGCGACTGGCCAAGCATCTTCTAAGGTTTTATGTCACCTGCAGAGAGTACATGACAGCTTTATAAATGCCGAGCGTTTCGAGCCTGATTCACCGCAGCCCCGTGCCAAGGTAGCCCCGTGCAATGGTCAATCAACAGCGGCCAAAATCGTGTCCCGCTCTCCAGTGGCCCCGAGAATGGGGACTGTGCCCTGAACCTTTTAGGGGTTCTTTATTACTGACCATGTCCAGCCGTGAATTTTGGGTAAACACCGTCTCTGCTGGGACTGACTTCCGGGCATTAAGCTGAGTTGCAGCCCTCAGCTTTTAAGCCGGAATTAATGATAGAGCTTCCCTTCTAGGAAGTTAAAATGATATTTTTGCTAAATATTTCTTTCTTGAGAGGGAACTGTATGACTCAGCTTTAAGCTTTTTTTTTTTTTTCTTCCTGATAAAAGCCACCAAAACTTTTATAAGTGGAAAATTTCACATTAGCTGGGTTCTAGAGCATTCATTTATCAGCACTCATTTTGCATATGCACAGCTTTATACAGGCACACATGAAAAACTCTGCATGCAAATTGTTTTTGCATTTGATGACTTTTGTGGACAGAAAGAAAATAATGTACACAAACAGCATCTGTGTGCTCAAATTAAGAATTTGTCACTGCTTTCATTCAAGTTCTTAAGCGTGAAAACATTTTGCAAATGACAAGGAAAGGACAGATATGAATTCCTTCTTTTTTTTTCTTTATGGCTTCAGAAAGCTTTCACAACGTAACCCTTGGTGGTCCAAACTTTTGTAATTTATGCCCACAATAAAAAATAAACACATAATTTCAAGACATGCACACACACACAAAACACACACACACAAAAAACGGACTGCAGAAATGAAAACTATTTTAGATAAGACACGTTTTTACATAGACATGTACATGTATGCACTAGACTAGCTGAAATCATTTTAGCTAGGATAAAGCTGATCCACATATTTGATGATCTGCCATAAACCACCTGTTTTAGCATACAACAGCCCAAATTTTTTGTCTCTTAGCAAGTGCAAAAATTAAGTTACAACTTATTTGTGAAAATTTGTCCTCTATCTCTACAGTAATTTACCTGAAAATATTGGTTCACAAATCTCTTAGGACCTTTTCTCCTGTAGCTTAAAGAATACTCAAAATAAAACATAATAATAGAAATATAGAGATCATCTTGAGAACCCAGGTACTTACAACTACAGCCAACAGAAATCATGTCCTTTCTGTCATTAAGATTGCTGAGACGAGTATCTCCTGCTGATACTGATTTATTAAATTTTTTTTAACTACACGGGCACAGCTGACTGGAGTGATTTAGTGTCAAACAGGTGCTGGAGGCACCATACGAAAGTTCAGCATCAGCTGTTCTCCACTTCATACAAATATGCTTCTTTCACCATATCATTCCTATGACTGTCTATATATTCTCATTTCAATCTGGTTTTCCCCATAGGACTTTCTTTCTCCCTGTACTTGGAATTGTCTATTCTTTCCTGTGAAATTAAGTGCCAGTGTTGTCCTGATTTGCCATGTGAAGTTCTCACTGAAGATGGTGGGATAGTTGGTGGGAAAGATGGGAACAGACTTCCTAGCAGGGCCTGTTGCAATAGGTAAAGGTGGTGAATGACTCATCCCTAGAAACACCCAGGGTCAGAATGGAGGGGGCTCTGAGAAACCTGATCTATTTGAAGATGTTCCTGTTCATAGAGAGGGGGTTGGACTAGATGGCCTTTAAAGGTCCCTTCCAACCCAACCATTCTGTGATACTATGATTTCTCTGCCTAGGTCAAGCAATTGTATTAGTCTAAATTTTTAAGGGGTATCTGAAGACTGGTACTTCATTGAAGGAATTCAGTTATCCACTACCATCACAACCCAACTCCAAGAGGAAGAAGCAACTGCACGTCACAAGGTGTTTTTCTTTGTCCCATGCTACTAAACATATATACATATATATATATATATACTACCAACAAATATAAATCAGGCACTTCATCTAGGAAGCCAGTAAACCAGTAAGTAATTGCTTTCTTCAGTGTTCTTGCTACACTGCACGTTATCTGCCATGTAACTGCTACTCAAACACTGACAATGCAAAGGGTGGAATTAAACACCTTTTATTGTCTTCACATAATTCTATTTTCCATCCCTTTTTAGGTTTTCCAGATGCAAGTCACTCAGTTTTTATATTTTTCAGCACAGTAATTTGACATTCATTCACAATCAAATGTCAAATGTATTTTATGTATCTGCTGTATAATTATACAGTTCTCCTAGGTATTGCAAGAGCATGTAGAGTAGAGTAAGTTTGCTAAAAATAACATATTTAGAGCTCCTAAAATTTTCTAGATTCCCTTGACAGTAATAGACCTTTCAAGAATATTATCACTCAGTACTTACTATAACTTTTTTTTTTTTTCACAAGTTGTTTTTATAGGATACCAAGAGAAACTCAGTTATCTTACAGTTCTGGACATGGAATTCCCAGAGGATTTCTGAATTACAATAAGTTAACCAGAATTGACACCGACATGTCAGATCCAGTACTTCTTCTCAAAGTGGCAGAATTTTATATATCATAACTTCTTCCAGCACAAGGCTAGGACTTATGTTGGGGAATCTGCCATGAAAAGTTTACTGGCAGATTCATCCACTCTGGAGAATCCCAGGTTATGCATCCTATGATAAAATACTCAAAAAATGAAAAGCAGGAAGAAACCAAAACCATCCAGAACTATAATCATTGTATTCAACCTGCCAATTGTTGCTTCCCTGAACAAATACAGGTGTCAGTGCTTCCCCTTCAGCAATAGAAAATATTTTAACTTACTTACCTATGGAGATTTAAACAAATCTATTTACTTCTCACAGTTTTTTCATGCTCCAAAGTTTACTCTGTGCTGTGTGATAGAATAATTTAATTGCAGTATAAAGTACTTTCTTCTGTCAAGGGTTTTACCCAAGTTATATTTTCTATTGTCAAATAGATCTACACCTTTCTTCATGTGAAAACCATTTTATAAATAAAATTTTAGTAAGAGCCAATGCTGTACTAGTGAGGTTTTTGACCTGAAAAATAAATGCTATGAATTTTGGGTACAAATAATCTGAAATTTGGAGGCAGGAGTGAAGATAATAATTTGGCCTTAAAGTTCTGGTGAACTGTATAGTAAAACTGAATTACACAATTAACCCTGGATGATAAACACTGATAAAAGCCGGTTTTTCCCCTCTCCAATTTCCCCTGCCTTAGAACTAATGAGTAGTTCCGAAAGGACATCAATATTTCTTCTTCCATATTAAATCCACATTTAGTTCCATATAGAAACAACAATTTGGAGGAAATTAAATGTAAGGAGGAATGGGCAGGGGAAAAAAGTGGTTTTTTTTTCTGGCAGTTTATTAGCAATTAAAAAACATAAAAACCATATCACAACAAACTGAGACTCTCTTCTCTGGAGGAGAAAATTCTCACTCTCATGTATAATTTAACCTTGTCATGAATTCTTAACAGACCTGTAAATTGAAAAATCAACATCTACTCAGGGATAGCAGGTGAAGGACATGCAGATGGCACCAAATTTCCATCAGCCTTAACATGGAAATAAAAGGTCTTAGCTGGTTACCTGTTATTGTAAACATGTCCTGTAGAGACAAACCATTTCAATTTTTTTATTTTTTTCCAAGCATATTTATATGCATCCCTTATAAACAGTTCCCTCTAGATTTTGCCATTTGGTATCACAAATATGAATTTAGATGTGGAATGCAGGAGAGTATAAAAAGTTAAATCCCATCTTCCTTCCATGAGCTTCATAACAAACAAAACTACAATGTAGCATAAAGCACCTGCTGATCCTTCATATTTGTTTGTGTAGGAATTAGCTGCTACACAAAGATTGAGCTTCTGAATAGACTTTACACCCCTTTTGTGAGTTTCTCTTTGACTCATATGGAGCTGCTTTGAAAAGGAAATGACAGCCTCGATATTGCTCTAGACACAAGATAACAAAACACGCACACTGTGTAGAAGAAGCTAATGCACTGTGAGCATTAAAGGGCAAATTGCCATCCACTCAGCAAATCTGTGCAGAATTTCTCCCAGTGGTTTTCATGGAGTGACACATTAGCTAACAATCACAATTTAGCTCTGTTTGGTCATTAGCAAAAGCAAGAAAGAATGTTTTCGTTTCTGTACTACAGCTACTATGTTTCTGTCAGAAGACTTTGGAATTCAGCCACAAAACAATCTCAATTTAAATCTTCAGAAGACAGCTTTAGCATGGACATTAAAAGTCCAGAGCAAACTCTGCAGACAAGAGTACTCACGAGATAGCCTCACGTGCCCTCATATGGAAGTGTGCCTTTTCTCATGTTACGTAGTTCACTTGTACAGAGACACAACAATTCCAGCCTGCTCCATTTTTACCTTTCCTTCTTTAAATTTAAAACTTAAAATGCTGCAGGACAGAGCTTGAGGGCTTTAGTCTCACAAGCAATTAAAGTCTGGGTGGTGAATTTACTGCAGCAATAATATTGTGGTCAGTTATTTCTGTTCTAACTTACGAGTTTCTGCGGAGCATCTGGCCTGTGTCTGTGAAAAGTTCTCATATTTAACTTTTGGACAGGACTTATCACCTGCTTATGCAGTGAAATTCGAATCATAAATCTCTCTTTTCAACAACAAAGATTTGGTTGGGTGACTTTTACATAGCAACATCTGCTTACACAGCAAATGAGAACTATCTTCCCATAAAGAGCACTGTTCTGAGTATCTCAGGGTATATAGTATCATAAAACCCTCAACTGGAATAAATTATATATTTCAAAGGTAACTTATGTAGGTGAAACCATGTGATTTATATCACTCAATTGTATACATATATATAGAACATATATATTATATTTATTATTTATTTTTCTGTCTATTGTTTTCATATAAGTACAAGAGATTTTTCCAAGATCCTAATTCCATTTGCAGTTACTTCTACCCTCCCTTTAAGGTCTGTACACCATTAAAGACTGACACAAATCAGCTTACACAAAACAATTCCAAAGGAACAAGTAATGTCAATAATGCAAATACAAGAGTGGCTATATGCACAAAATACACATTAGAATATAAAACAAGTAAAAATGGGTATCTTTCCTTGGAAGACTGTGATAAAATAACCCTGTTGGGGTCCAGACCCCCACCCCCACCCTCATTTTAAGGTTCCAATAAAACTATCAAAATACAACTTTTCTGTAATGGGACAACAATTAAGGAAATTTCATATTAATATTGCAATATTGAGGAAATTGCAATTAACATTTTTCACATCTTTATAGGTCTTTCATTCTCCCTAGCTAACCTAGAACAGCTATGGTGCATGTCTAGCCAGATTATGAGACCACCTCCAAGAGACACTTTCTGGGAAATAATCTCCAAAGGTTAGGGTTTCAGAGAATAGAATAGCAAATTGATGGCTCAAGACTCAAGTTTCCATGACCCACCTCCACATCACTTTAGGCCAGAAATATTTTCAGCCAAACTATATATTCAGATATTCAGAGAAAATAACGGAAATTTGCTCAAGAGCAGACAGACTGGGGGGGCAGATGAGAATCTAATTCTTCACAAAATTCATTTCAATAGAAAATTTTTTCGGTAGAAAAGACTAGCCCTCTTAGAATGTGTTGACTAAACCAATTTTTTTTTAAGCCAAAAAACCAACATCTTTATTAGTAATTATCATGAATAGCATATTATAGGTTGCCATCTTTGTATCAACAATGTAATAATTAGAATAAAGATATTGTTTTGCTGATCTGTACTTGAAGGAACAGAGCTGACAGTCCCTCTTGGAGCAAAACCAATGCTCTTAACTGAGCACATGCAGTGACTTGAAACCTATTGTTTTTCAAGTGTTGGGCTAGCTTTTTTTCTTTAAGATACTTATCATGAGTGTTATCAAGAATTCAAACTCTAAGCTACAAATGAACGCGTTGTCTGCTAAACAGTAACTGGAGCAAGCTACAAACTTATGCAGTTGTATCTGACAAAATCATCCAGTGTTAGTTCATGACTTGGTATGTCCATTGATGGCAACATTCTTTCTTTTCACACCATTCAAGAGAGTGATAGCAAAATGAGATAGCTCTCTTCTCATTAGGGAATTCTTTATCTACTGATTGTCAATATTGAAAGTCAGGTTTTTTCGCCCCAGCACTCATTATTCAGTGATGGCTGCAGTTTCAAGTTCATTCCCTTTTTTTTGTGTGTGCATAAAGAAACAACTAGAAAGGTTCAGCTTGCCAGAAGTATCCTGAAGGAAAGATCTATTCCAAATCAATGATGAGTTACACAGTGCCCAACACCTGTTCAATCAGTGGGAAATAATTCAGCACAGGTGTTAATGGCAAGTCCAGTTTGCATAACTGCAGCTTCATGCCCTGGAAATTCAAAAGGTCATCATCAAGATTTTACAAAGACAAAGTAATTAGCAAAAAACTTTGTAATTATTACACTATAAAAACAATGTTACCAGATACTTAGATTTTAGATAGCATTAACTTGAATGACACAATTATAGAAAGTGAAGGCACCTAAGCTACTTTTTGGTGCATCCCTAGTTGATTAATATGGAAAACCACTCTGGATATTTGTTTGAAAGTTAAAATCACTGTTCTGTCTAAATTTTAATAAGTCTGGATATAGCGCGTTATTTCAGAAGACTTGCATTGAATTCATAGCAATAATTCTTTTAAAAAACATGTGATAATAAATCTACTAAAAAAAATGCATTCTAACAATCTAAGCAAGTTTCAATTCAGTCTACAAGAAATCTTTCGGAGTCATTGAGTCATCTAGCAGGTTGCTTGCTCACTGGCCAGCTCAGTTTTAACATCTCCCAGGAGGAGTATCCACAACCTCTCCGGGCAATCTCTTCCAGTGATTAACCACCCTCACTTAGGACTTCTTTGTTTAAATCCAGGGTGAATTTGTCTTGCTATACCCTGTGTCCACCACTTCTTTTCACAGTGTACATCTGTCCAAAGTCCCTATGGCCAACCCTTTAGGTACCTATGCATGGCAACTAGATCCCCGACAGCCCTTTCTTCTTAAGACTGAACAAACCCAGCACTCTGACTCTCAGTTTTCTTTATGTTCTCTCTTGTTCACACCTCTCAGTCCTGTTCTTCAGCCCCCAACCACCACAGCAACTGGACTCATTCTACTTTGTCAACATCTGCCTGGCACTGGGCAGCCCTGCACTGAATGCAGTGACCCACTTGTGCTCTCACAAGTCCCACAGGGCAGTGACCACTTCCCTCAGCCTCCTGCTGTGTTCTTCCAAGTGCAGCCCACCCCACCACCAGCCCCAGGGCACACTGCTCACCCATCTTCAAGTTACTGTCCTGCAGGACCCCTGTCCTTTACTGCAAACTCCCCAACTCTACCATCTCCCTGAGGCTAGAGCAGGTTCCCAGGTTGTACTGGGGCATGGGCATATTGCATCCCAGGTGCAAGACACTGCATTTCCCCTAAAGGAACTTCATCTGGTTCCTATCCACCCTCTCCCCAGTCCCTCAAGGTTTCTCTGAAGTGCTTGCTCTTTAAGGTGTTGATTGTTCTACTCAATTTGGTGCCATCATTCAAACTTGCTCTAGGTAAAGAAATGATGACTGGCAAAATGGAAGACCTTCACTTGTTTAAACAACTGACTGGAAGAAACAAAACAGAAGGTAGGACTATTTCACCATTACCCTCAGACAAGTCCCATAGGAATATATGTAGAAGTCCCCGCTGTGTAACAGATCCATTACAGGACTGAAAAAGAGGCTAAGCAGTGAAAAGGTAGCATTTGTTGTCAGTACCAAGTTACCTGCTGCAATGAAGATACTTCTCACTTCTGGGGATTTGCAGTCTTTTATTTTTCAAAGATGGAGGAAGCCAAACTCCAAACCCAGAGAACATTAATGTACATAAACATATTAATATATAGAAAAAAACCCCTAAAATAAAATAATTTGTCTTTAATAATGACTCTTGGTAATTGGAAATGGGTTATTTTATGATTAAAATTAATTTTGTGACATTTTTAGGTTAAAAGGGTGGCTTTGTTTGGTGCTCAGATAGTTTTCATTATGTGATGGAAGTTACTATTTATTTTAATGTCCTTTACCAGCTAGTATAACTACCTGAGCCAAACCAATCTTTGTTTGAACAGTCTTATATTCAGTGTCAAAAAAAGACATTGCATGCCCATGCTATCAATGCTTTTTAGAATAAAGCCATACAATTATCATGGAGTGCATTCTAATGCATCTAACTCAGTTATCTAATTTATGTCTTCTTCCTAAGAAAGGTGTCAATGCTCCTGACGTAGTTAGCTGAAAGCTGCAAGTGTCCTTAAGGCCAAGTCTGAGAAGTTTGAGATCCATTTAAAGAAGTATGATAGCCCCTTTCTCTCTTTTATTTATCCTTTACCCATAAAGCATGTCATTCCTGTACCTGTTATCATTAGCTATTACTATATTCATCCATTGCCTTTTAATGTATTGCCATTAAACTGGACGGCAAACAGTGGGCAGGGAAAATGATATGGTCAGTGCCCTGGGGATGTAACAGTAATGGATGGATGGACAGTAATGATTCACTTACTGCAATCAGTGCTACTCCCAGTCAGTTTTGTGATGCAATATTAGTTGCAGAGGAGATATCAGATGAGAGGAAAAAAAAAATAGAAATGGAGATTAGTTACATAAATGGGAAGGAAATAGCAGATAGTTGTGGCTTGAACCCTTCTGTTTATTGATGGGTTTCAAAGTTCTGAAATAGATGATAATTATAGGAAGCACTAAAATGGAAATTAAATTTTTTAAAAAGTTCAAGGTTGCTGTAGACATTTTGAAAGAAAATTATGTCTGTCCTCAATGATTTTACTACAGGCCTCAAGATATAACAAAGCAAGGTGAAACAAACAGATTTAGGTTATGTTCTTTCATCCCAGAGGAAGTCTAAGTCTCATCAGACCTGGAATAATTTCTATATACTGCATTGGTGTATTGAGAAAAAGTAATTTCGATATAAGCCTCTCTCAGATCAGCTGAGAATGAGAATAAAGCCACTGAATACAGTAAAATTACTTGTGTATTCCAAATTGCAGCTGCATAAGTACTCTTCTAGTGAGGACATATTGAGCTGGTTTAAAGCATGGTGAAGTCCACAGGACTTGCACAAGCTTCGTTAGGGTTCTGCACGTGTCTTCAAATTCTTGACTTCTAACTCTTACATAATGATAATGTATTACCTGCTCTTTACTTCAGCTATTTCAACTACTGGGAGAATAATCTACTGGTGATGGTGATGGTTTGTATTTTTTCAAATACAGCACACTCTAAAACACAAAGGAAAGACAAGATGAGGTAGAATTAAGTAGAAATTTCAGAGATTAATAAAATGGCTTTATTTAAATGTTCATCTACAGAATAACTTTATAGTCATTAGAATGTTGAAATAATTTTAAAAATAATTAATTAATACCTTGACACAGTATTTTTTCAATACCTTTTGCTCTTTCAAATGCATTTTTCTGATGTCATGTCTGATGAAAAAGCTGGTTTGCAAATACTTCTTGGAAGAATTATTAAGCAAAACCAGACGGAGCAGGAGGTGTTAAGAAAGGCATATATTTTTGATTGATAGAAGGATGCAGTGCTGGAAGAACAATAAACATTGCTTAGACAGCAGCATAAGGAGCTTTACAACTGTTTAACAAAATACGTTTGTTACTATAGACATATAACAAGAAACTGAATGCTATTTTAGCTTTATAGAGTTTAATTTGCTGTTCTTCTGAAAACGGGCAAATGTAGCAGCTGTTTCCAACCTTCAGCTTTACAAACTTTGCTCTCACCTAGCAAAGCATTCTGCTAAGTTCCTGAAATTGGAGGTAAAGATGCAATTTCTGTACATGTTAAGCCACAGAATTATGAAGACCATAATGACTGAAGGGTTTAAAACTGTATCTAGTACACTTCCTGGAAAACTTAAGTGATGCATGTAATTACATTTTTTAGTTTCATATAATATTCTCTAGCATACATGCATGTATATTACAGTTCTCTAGCTAAACATTCATTCTCTGTGCCTTTATGTAATCTAAGATTTAAAAAATGCAAGTCTCGAGCAAACAGTATGAAAGTAAACAAAGAATACAGATGGAATCTCCTACAGCAGAGCTACATGTAAACCTCCTTGCCAATAAGAGGTTGCAGTGGAGGGGGCCTGTTCCTCCATGGAATATGAGGAGCATGGGCAAAGCAACAACCTCTGCTGAAAAAGGGGTTGCTACTGACTCTGCTTCTACCCATTTTCCGTGCCTGATGATCAGTGATTTTTTATTATAAACATGGTACAGTTAATTGGTCCAAATAGCCAAATTCTTTTCCACTCTGTCATTTGTATTACTGTTTTAATTCAAATCCACAGGCAGCTATTTACAAGTAGATACTTTCCTTCCTCACAGAGGAAAGTTATACATTTACTGTTTTTCTGCTGCAGAACCAATCTCTTTGTTTCTCAGAAGAGTTTGTGCTGGATGGCTTGGGAATGCAAGAGGTTATGCATTGCCCTGTAGTTCAATAAGGTTTGGACAGATTTATGGATGAATGGCATGCTCAGGCATAATACAGAACACAGCCTACGGTACTCCCCAAAATCAATCAGTTTGAAATCTCGTCCTTTCCTCTCATGTCTTATCAAGAAGAAACATCCCATAGCATCCTCCAAAATGCTGGAATTTTTTTGCTCCATTAAAATCCCCAGACAATTACCTCCCACACCCTGCAGGTATTGAGCACTATTTTTCATGTGGGTGTAGCCAGTGTAAGACAGAAAGAGAAGGTCCATGCAAATCTTTGTTTAAGACAAATAGTAGTACAGTCAGAGCAGGTTATACACTTATTTCTGACAGAAGAGACATTAAAAGTTGTCTATAGTTCATAGTAATTCACAGGATTTGAATAGTTTATGAGAAGAATTATGGGCCAAGATGAAGTGTCAGTCTATGAGTAAGGGCAACACCTTGAAAGGTAAATCAAGTGTTTGGTTTTTGTGAAATTAAGTTAATTTAACTCAGACCAGCACGAGCAACCAATGCTGTTGCTTGATTTTATTTTCTTTTTTTTTCAGAAGGGTTACACTGGAACAGAAAAAAACCCTCTAAATACATCTTTTTAGTACTTCAGCAAAGCCCAGCATTGTCTGCTATAGTACATAACATAGGACTCTGGGTCATAGGAATTTTTTTACTTCAAGCTAACTCTGATGTGGAGGTTTTTTTAACAGCTTTTTCAGAATAAACTCAAAGTAACTGACTTGTACATCTTAGATCTCTACAAAAAAACATCTTCTCTGTCCTTGTGCTACCCAAAGGACCTTCTTGATATCCTGGTCACTATAATAGACCTTAGTGAGACATTTCAAGAAAAGTCATTCCTGCTTTGCAGAAGGGTCCCTAAGAAAGAGAGGAAATGGAAAAGTGTCAGGAAGTTATCGTTTTGCAGTAAGAAACAGGTTTCACACCACCAGGCAGCTTATAATTATGGTGATGAGACTCGCACACTTACCTTCAAATCGCTTTGCATTACTTAGCTGCTCCATCCAGCCAAGACCAGTGTTCAGCTGTCTTGTTCCCTGCAGAACCAAAACACAAGAAACAAGCAGTCCCCAAATGCTAACTTCTTTGAAGCTAGGGCAGACAGCAAGTAGAAAAATCCACAAGATGCAGATCAGATACTCCTCATCCCCAAATTTCTCCTCACATCATCAGAAAAATCTCCACAGAGTAAAACTTTCTGGCGCACTATATGAAATCAAATTGTATTGGCCCTAACACAAGTATTGAAGTATTGTTCCCTCAATACTTCAACAAGCCATAGCCAGAGAATATTCTTAACCCTAGACTCCTGCCTGTCCTAAAATAAATAAATAAACAAATAGTTGTAGTTGCCTAGAGGCTGAAAAGACTTTTAAACTATTTTACTAGTATTATTGCTGGGTTTGTTGTTGTTTTTATTTCATGCCCAAACTGTTAGCTGAAATTAAATCATTTTAAAGGTCTGTTGCTGAGGGTGATGTGATGTGTCTGAAGAAACCACTGATGGAGTCAGAACAGCTACCTCCACTAGTTAGCTACCCATCTGTGTTCTCCCTTCATCTAACTGAGAAGAGCAAGCCCATAGTTTCCTGCTCTGCCTTACTATTCCATGCCATCTATTTCTTATGAGATGCCTGTTGTCTCTCTACCTGCTTGTGGGAGCAAAGCCCAAAATTAAATTTAAACTTCCCCTGTTGAGAAGCTGAGGCCTGGAATTCGGTTTAGTGTTCTTTATTGTTTACAAGTTAACTAGATTCTTCCAGTGTCATATCTAAAATATGTTTAATTAAGTTATTAGTTGTTGATTTCAGGTGACTGTTGATCACTCTGACAGGAGTAAATAGGTGATTGGTAATCAGGAGCTCAGAACATAAGATATCTAAGAATGACTGCAATTATGTAAAATCATGCAGAACCAATAATAAGGAAAAATGAATTGTCCCCCCACCCTGAATGTACAGGAATAAATGGAAACAAAATGGAGAAAGAGAACCATACATATTAATGAGACAGCACCATCTAATCAAAACCCATTGTCTTCTGCCAGCTCAATCAACAAATTATTATAGAGGATAATGTTACACTTAGGAACTCTAAATGTTTATAAACAACCCAATTACTATACTGAAGAAATTCATCCTCAAATGCAATCAGGTTTAATATTTTATCAGAAGAACGGAAGGAGAAATTTTTATGAGATCAAACAACTACACTGAGAAAGACATTTGCTTATGTTGAAGAGATATGTTAAGTTTTAAATAAATGTATGTGATTTTTGTTAGTTTCTCAATAGCATAAATAAATAAACAAACAAACACCAAGTTGCCAATCTCAAAAGATTGTTCAGAACACAGCAATCTTAAATACCAAAACCCAAAAAACACCCTGAAATCTTAATTGGCATATTATCAGGATTTTATAAACAATCAAGAGGTACCAGTCAGTTGTAGGACAAGATATTCAAACTCAGTCAGTGTGTTTTACCTCAGTAGCCAGTGAGGAAGCTCCCAGTGAATTTACTGAAAAAAAAAAAAATAGATGGGCTTACACTGACAGCTTTACCAAATGTCTCTGAAGTGTGTTAAAAAGCTCTATTAGATGCATCCTAGCTTTCAGGTGCATTTAAAGGGCATTAGTATAGAAGAGTTTTTCATCTCCTGTTCCTATGAGCTTATAATTAATTGAAATAAATATGTATAATTGCATATGACTGTAGTTGTTCCCAGCAAGACTAACCCATGCCTTGTACTCCCCTTGGCAGTGGCCCTAAAAACAGCTTATCATTGAGGACTAGGAAATCACCTTTGTGTCCTTCTTCTTTACTGTTTTCTTCTCTTTTGGTCCCACGAGACAAATTATCTAGTGACAAACAGAATTATTCAGGAATGGTAAAAGCCTATCATGTCATTTAAACATGGAAGAGAAGCAGAGTTATCTAAACCTGGGAGTGACAGCTGTGACTGCCAGGATTTGTTGCCAGCTCTAGGAATGGCTTGCTCCACAGGCTTGCCAACTTTTCTAGCCTCTCTGTAAAATGAAACTAACATTTTTTGATGTCATGGAGTATTTTGAAGTACTTTGAAGACACAGAGAGCTTTAACAGTGTTAGGTATCATACTTTACCTACATACACCAAAGAAGAGAGTTTGGATTTCTTTTTTTTTTTCCCCATAGAGATGTTATAATGCAGATTAAACCTGATTTTGACCCAACTATGAATCTGAAACCAAGGATGGAAGGAAAATTGTTTTCAAGGGATGTCCATGTCTAAGTAGAGGAAGAGTAGCCTACAGTTAAAAAAAGACTACGCAACTTATCATGGAGTTTCATGATTAACTTTTCACTTTTACTCTTTATCTCCTCAAAGTTTAAGAAGTATTAAAAAATGAGAATCATATGAAATGGATCATATTAATTTTTTTCCCATAAGTATTAAGCAGTGGTATTCTGAGGCTTAAGTAGAAAAAAGGAAAATAGAAAGCAGAACCCTGTGATGACAGAAGTAGACTGGTAGAGTAAACCAAGTCTATAGAACCATTTTTCAAGGTATCTCCATGCAAAATCCCCTATGTTGAATTAAAATAGAATCAAAATTGTGCATAAAAGCAATTAAAGTCACAGCATCAACTAGGCTGAAAGATCTTTGAGATCATCGAGTCCAACCTACAATACAGGGAGTATAAAAACTCCTGTTTGATATGATAAGAGTAAAGACTTCTCTTTCCAGTGCAATGGAGTGCAGCACAGAGAGATTTATACTGCATCATACAGCATCTAGGAGAATTAGAAATTTAGACTTGAAAAACAAATCAGGACATAGAAGATATGCTGTATCAAATTATTTTCAGATCATGGACATTTCCTTTCCAAAGAACCACTGCTATTCAGCATTCTGTTATGGACCTTATTCAGACTGCTCATGCATTTTTATACTCCACTGTATGGAAGAGAATGTCCCTAATGGAGCTTGCTTTGTGTAAACAGCAAAGTGGAGACAGAGAAGGTGCCCTGGTTTGCCATGGGTGTCTATTTTTGCTTCAACACAAGCAATAAGCCAAACATCTGAAAATCTCTATTAGCAAACGCACACCTAAGCATACGCCCTTACTGTGAATGGGCCTGGAATGCCTGAGTCCAGCTTATTGTGGAATAACAGTCATGGAGGACACAAGGCAGATAATCAAATAAACTCACAGAATCAAATTTAGTTTTCTCAATGCAGTTATGACTAATGGATACTCACAAAAGCCTTCTTAAGACAACAAGTGAAAATGTAGCAAAAGAACAGATGCAGGTGTAACCACTTTATAAACAATATCATAATAAACTATTAATATAAATTTATTTCATCTTTTTGTGTGGTGTGTGTAAACAAACATAGCACATAGAACCCTCACAAAAAGATAAGGCCAACATATTTGTTCTTTACTTCCTATGTAATTTGTAACTAAATATGAAAGGCAAACAACCATCGCTATTTTTCAGCACATGAAAACTAGGGATAACAAGTGAAATTATACAGCAGTGTATTTCATTCAAGACAAAACGTAATTTTCCATATAGCACTTAAAATGAGAAACTCCTTGTCATATGATTATAAGGATGCTGGATATGGATTTAAAAAATTAAAAAAAAATAAATAGAGGGAGAAGCCATCAGTATTTACTCAACATAAGAATCTTAATCTGGCTCAGAAAATCCTGACATTATTAGTGCCATTTTGGAATTCCATTACCAAACTACAGAGACTAACAGGATACATGACTGAATTTCTGAGGATATTAGGACCAAATGCTAAGTCTCAAGGGGAGCAAAGGATCTGAATCCACAGGGACAAGAAGTAACCCCAGCAGGAGATTACTGAGCCATATTCTTGACACACCAATCCCAAAGTTTCTCTCCCTTATGCCTCTCTCCTTGATTGTTTTAAGGAACTTCACCAGCAGCCAGTTTGAAATAATACAGTGAAAGTCTGTCACATTCTTCTGTGAACTTTGCCTTAGCTTCCACCCTCTTCTGGGAAGAAACCGAATTTTTGTGTCTCTCTCAGTATCAAACTATAATATATGGCCAAAACACTTAAATATTAAAGACTAACTTTAACAAAGGTGAGGTGACTACTAAAAGTGAAGATCCAAGTGAAAGACAAAGGAATTTATTCAAACTCCAAAGAAATCTGGAACAATTTACCACTGAAAATGGGTGGTTTCTATCTGAAATTCCAGCAGACCTAAAATTCGATGGATAATATTGGTAGAGCCATAATATATCATGGTTTTCCACTGAAAACAATTAAGTTCATTTCACTGTGTTGCGCAAATGTAATTTATAGCAGATCTGTAAATTCTAAGAGGGAGGTAAATAAGGATATAGCACACCTAATTAGTAAAAGATAAATAATGAGAACTCGTGCCTATTTTATTGCTTTTTTCCTTGAAAATATATTGAAAATGCTGACATTACTTCACAGAGCATAAGATTTATGTGTTTGGAAGCTGACTGTATTTTCATCCTATGTCTGTACTCTCTCCTTCACAGCTGTCATAAATGTTCTGTAACACTTCAAATTTTATGACACTAATTACATCTAAAATGCTTGTGTAACTAATATGTAAGTATATTGTAAGCTTGTGCACAGCTAAATGAACTTCTGAAGAAATTGCAATACTTCGTAATTGCAATGTTTGTACATTATATAATTATACTGAGTTGCACTGGGTCTAAAAAAATTTGCACATACTGTAAAATCCCTGAACTTAATGAGTACACATAGTTTTAGATCTGATTCACAGTTCATACTCTCAGTGACACTGGAATTAGAGAAGATGTTAACAAATTTCTTATAGTTAGACATACCAACTCAAAAGTATTACAAACTGGTTTTCAACTGTAATTGTAATTTACTTCATATGGACTTAAAATTACTGATTTGTCTGCAATTTATATTTAGAAAGAATTAAAAGAAACCCAAAACTATTGTATATTTTTAACCCAAGACACTTTGTTATTTCTCAGAAAAGCAACATATATTCTTTTTTTTTTTGGCAAATTAGCCAACATTGCATACCAGAAAGACAGATAAAAACATAAATGGTCTCTTTTTTTCCTCAGTTCATTGTGGCAATCCACCCTTCAAAGCTGTCTATGCTTTGCCTCTCTTATGCAAAGAAACTTCAATACTTCAGCTCTCAGACTCTTTCTGGAATATTTAACTTTTTTGTATGTCTGATGGTTTTGAATTTGCTGGTGTTTGTACTAGGGTTAGTACTGACTTAACTTTGTATTTTCAAGGCACTCTCTGTAGATGTAAATCTTTTATCTAAATCCATTTTAAGCATCTTCTGCTTAAAACTCCTAAATAGCTTAGGTGAATGCCTTTCTCAGAATCTCACTTATTATTTCCATTTTCTGGTCTTAATTTCTTTTTCCACAGATTTTTTGAACCACATTTTAGTCTTATTTAACAGAACAAAACAAACAAACAAAACGAAACTTTGCTTGAAGAGACTGACTTTCTGAAGTTCATTTTCCTTTGCTCTTGCTCTTATCCCTTGGAAATTTGCCTGAAGGTTTATCTCTTTTAAGAGAGCAAAATAGTCCCATTAGACTCCTAAGGATTTATCAAGCCAAAACTACTACAAATGGTTGAATGGTGGTAGGTAAATTAGAGCCTCTTCTTTAGTAATCTTAGAGCTTCTCTGCCAACCAACCCTGTGAACAGTCCTAATAGATAACCACTGGTGTCTATTACATGACATTTTTTGCAAAGGCAGTCTCATTTCTGGTCAGAGTATTTTTCTTGTTTAAAACTTCTTAATAAGCAAAGATTGACTGTATTTGAAAAAGGGGCTATCTCTCTGTATTCAAATTATTCAGTCTGTACTACCATCACTTTGGGATCACAGCCCAACATAAGAGACAAAAATTAAGATGTAAATCTGCATTTTCACAATGGAATTGGCTGCTTGCAGGCTACAAATAGAGTGTGTTATAAACACATGCCAAATTCCTATGTTGTACTCCAAATTTTCCCAAATTTTCATATATTAAAATATCAGAGTACCAGCAATCATCTGCCTATACTCAGTAACAATATTTTGGACTTTGCTGCTCCAAGTACCAGTTCACCAAGCACAAGAAAAAGATATTTCATCTGCCTTGAGTACAAGATAAAAGAGGGAGCAAGTTGGCCTGAAGCAGCCCCTCTTCTCTTCAGACTACTGTGCTGTTGGCAGGAGTGTATCCTCTTTTGACAGAAGAAGAAAAGAAATGATGATAAAAAGGCAGACACTCACAATAAAAAAAAAAAATTTGGCCTTTCTGAAACAATAATCTCTGCAGGGATGAAAGAGGAGATATCAGCCTACTTTCCATCAAAAATAAAACAAAGGCATGTGCTACACCAAATATTCCTGTACATCTAGTGGGAGGTAAGTGAATTAAAAATACCCACCCTGAGGTGAAAATAGTTCCTGTGCCTGTATTTGCTGCCCTAAAACAAAGGCTTCTGGCTATATGACACAATTTCAGGAACTGCTTTTACCACCTCGGGCAATATTTTACAGCTGCAATCACAGGTGCCAGAGTGTACCAGAAAGGAAGATACCAATAATGAGACTCATAAGGGTTCTTTCCAGGGTTTACAAATGAAAACTGGACTGGATGAGATTTATGGAAAGGCAGAGTTCAGGCTGTAGGACTGGGGACATATTGGGGAGCTTGTGGACAAAATGAAGCAGAGTCAGATGAGAAACCACAGAGGAAGAGAGGATTAAAGGAAAGCTTTTCATAAAAAAAAAGAAAAAATAGGTAAGGAGGCAGCCAGCCTACCAGAAGGACTCAGAAGGAAACAGTTTAGTAAAATATATAGGAAATATAAGAAAGGATGAAGGAAGCAGACAAAAGTGATTTAAGCCTAAAGCATTACATTCAAGAATCAAAGTGAGGGCGAAAACACAGGCTGTGTAGTAATGTTGGTTAAAGTACCATACACTACCATCAATTGCTTCTTTTGAGAAATGTACTGGATTACACTTTCCAGATGTATTCTCCCAGTACCTGGCACTTGCAAATCTTTGCAGTTTGTAAGGTAACACACTTTAATTTGTAACATTACTGAACCTTTCCCTGGCTTAGTTTATGCACAAAATAGTTTTAGTTATCTATTTTTCACTGTCACCCCATCTGCCTTCTACTTTGTGGATTCCCTCACATTTTGTGCAAACACTAGATCAACTTCAAGAGAAATCAGCTTTATTCTAGCATATGAAAGGGTTAAAGTCTTGATAACAAAATGAGACGTTTCCCTTGATGAAAGGCAAACAAATAATTATTTAAAAAAAAACAAAACAACCCCCCCAAACAAAAAAATCCAGAAAAAGAAAATAAAAAAGCAAGCAAGCAAGCAAACAAAAAACCCCCAAACAAACAAAAAACAAAACAACAATAATAACAAAAAAACTCCAAACCAAACAAACAAATAAAGGCAACCAAGAAAACCCCCACTGCTTTGGATAAATCTCAACACTAAGTGTCTTTTAACTGTTTCTGTTTATTACTGAATTTAGCATTTGGGTAATTTGTAAATTAGTAGGGCTAGATCATCTCTCTGTTCACTGTAAGCTGCATCTTTTTTTTCTTTTTTCCATTTATTTTGCTTCTATCTTTACTTTTTCCTTGGTGTTTTGTAATCCATTAAGAAAATAGTTTGAGTAATGGAATTCCTTTCATAAGTATGGCTGCAATAGCTAAAAGATTTCCCTTTAAACACAAACAAAAATTTTAATGCAGGCTCTTAGGACTCACTAATTGCAAATAAAGATTTTTTTTTCCCCTTTGCAGAGGTACTTCTAGCGCATCAGATTGCTACACTACTTTGCAGTTTGTACCTCAGAAAGTTTGCATTTCCCACACATTTTATTAAAATTAATCACAATCTCATTGTTATTTCTTGAAAGACACCACACAGAACATAATGGCTTAGCTGTCAGGCTTGTTTCTCCTGCATTCCATTACCTTTTGTATTTTCAGGACCTTTAATATAATATGAGGAACCTCACTCCTGAAGAGAAGAAGGAAGCAGGACATTAAAACACTCCTATTCCAATCTGAACATTAGATTAAATTACTGACAAAGAGACACATTGTGCTGCTAGGTAGTAGCCTTAAACAATGGATCTTTGCTCATTCTCTTTGCTTAATTTTTATTTTGCTCTCTGGCTGTGTCTTACACCATTCCAACTGGCTTTCTAGAAGACAAAACTTTTAAAGAGAGACCCAATCCCTAAGAGTTTGGATGCGTGTCAGCCTTCTTAGTTGCTTGGTTTCAGAGTCAAGGATCAGTCTCCGATCATGTCATTGAGCCATATTAACATAGTGGCTGAATAAAGACTGAATGACACAAAGGGTATTTTAAGAGTTGTGAAGGTGTGCAGGCAACACAAAAGGCAAATTGAAAGGAAACACTAATGGTAAATTTGTTGCTGTAATACTTTAGAGACTGTGCTAGGTATGATAAAAGAACAGAAAAGAAATATAAGCTTGACCTGCTCAAAGCTTGCCATCTAGTTTATAAGCCAGTCACCCCAAATAGGGTGTTATCTGATGGTAGGGGAAGAAAGTAAATCCTGAGTTGACGCTACCAAGTAGCACTGGAGAGCCCAATTATTGGAAAACAACAGATAGTATCAGTATTTTTCAGGATCTTAAATGCAAAGGAGCTTTACAAAGAAGAAAAAGCAGTGAAAAATAAAAAGCAAGAAACAAAAAGAGGAGAAAGTAAGAGAAGAGGTGGCACTCATTGTCCTGAGCTACATTTACTAAGATAGTTCCAAAATCAAGGAGTACTTTTGTCCTCAACTTGAGACTTCTGGCCAAATACTTAGCACTATTTCATGCAACTTTTGTCATTAATTCAATGCTTTTAAATTACTGAAATTACCAGAAGATTTTGCTAAATATTTTCATAATTATTGTGGTTATTTAGTTGAAGAAGAATTAATTCCAAGAATGCAATAAATTCTTCAGTAGTTCCTAGAACAATTAGATGCAATAAATCTTATATGAAGTTAAAATCTTTATGCTGTTGCTAGAAATAATTGTTACATCTCAACAGAAAGATGCCCATCCATTATTCCTTGTGAGATTCCAGGGTGTTTCAATGCATATTGAATATGCAATCTTCAGAAAGTCATTACAACTTAAACGAATAATGAGAACTCTCTTTGCTGTGATTTCTGTTGCTGTTAGACTGGCCCTTTGGTCTTTAGAGGAAGCTACATAATACTGTTCTGATTTTTCTGACTCTTAGTAATATTGTTCTGATTGTTCTGATCCCCAGTGATAGGAATAGTGGATGTTTCCATTGTGCTGTCTGGAGGGTCATGAGTACACTAGTAGAAGCACTATAAGAAAGCAAAATGCATTGTGCTAATAAAAGAAGGAAGGTTCAAGTAAAATGCTCAACAGTGTTTGGCAAACAATCTCAACATCTTTCTCCAGTGACAAATGCAAGCACTCATGTTTCAGTGCAATACTCCTTGTTTCAGTATCTTATATCTAGCAGTGGCCACTGCTGAGGCATCAGCAGTGCAAATGCAAAAATTTGCAAAGAAAATGCAAAAAAAAAATGCTTCTACTTCTCCCGTGCAAACAATTACAATTACCAAATGAACAAAAATCCCAGGTCTGCACAGCCTGTGGGCAGAAGCTTAAAACTCATGTCTTCAAGGCTGAACAATATTGTACAATCACTTAAACAAATTGTAAAAAATAAGATCTGCTTCAGGAATAAATTTTAATCTCCTTTTGGAGAAATATCCAAAGTTTGTCTTACCTGCTGTCCTTACATACTCAGTGGGTACAGGAATCATGTGGCCATCCCATTTAAGATGCCCTACTGTAACTTCATTATGATGTGAGAAAGAAATTTACACTGAGAACAACTGTTCACTGGAAGAACCTCCCCAGGCACATGACAGACGCCCCATCAATGGAGGTTTTCAAGATGCAATCTGACAGGTTATGAGATAACCTCATCTAGACTCTCCTTCCCTTGAAAGGTTGGAATAGACAGTCTTTTAAGGTTCCTTCCATCCTGTGCTATTCCATGATTCTGTCATTGTACTTGTGGTGTGTTGACCTTAGTCAGCTGTCCACCATTTACCCCATCACTCTTCTGAACAGGAAAGAGGGAAAAAATAAGCTAAAAATGCTCATTAAGGATTAAAATAAAGGCAGGGAGATTGGCTATCAACTACTGTTGTGGACAAAACAGACTTGACTTAAGAAAAATTTAACATAAGGCTAATTTAAGTGGATTTGGATAGTGAGAACCAAAGACAATGTTAAAAAAACACTGAGCACTACTGAGAAGAGCCTGATTCCATCTTACTGACTTTTTCCCATCATACAGTTAACAAATCATAAGATATCTCCTGAGCCTTTGCTTAGCCTCTCCTTGTAGATCAGAGGTGCAGGTATGTTCACCATGTTTGTGGCTTTTTGCTGGACTTGCTTTTATTTATTTATATTTTCATATTTGATGTTAGGCAAGATGAATCCGCTTATTTGACTATTACAGGACACCCTGTAATTCCAGAAAGTCCATAGTGCTGTTGTTAGTGCTGTTAGTTCTTATACAGAAAAACATAATAAATGGAGCCACAATCCCTCCTCTTTTCCTATCTTCCACTCACATTCTGTGACCAGAACGGAAAGTGCTGTCAGAAGGCACCAAACTATTGTTTCTTTCATTTTGAGTAGAGAGTTCAAGAGTCACCAAACTTCTTTTATTATCATGAGATGCAATTTCATGTCAAAAATAACCTTAGTTATACATGTCTTTGACAAAGACAACCGTCTGTCACAAAAGTGCTTTTTTCCTTTCTATCTGAATTCCATTAAAAAAATTCTACACCAGGCTTGTTTATTTCCAGGGATGTAATTCTGGACTATGTGAACCTCTGAATCAATAAGAGCATGAGCCTGAACTTAAAAAGCTGTAAGCTATTTATCTCCTGTATTCTTCTGTAAGGGCTCTGAGAGGGCTACACTATTTTGAAATATTGCTATTCACTCCAAAAGCTGAAGTGTATTCACAGCACTTGTTATTAATTGTCATTAATTATTCATTTCATGACTTTACGAAAGGAAAATAAATACCAACCAACTACAAGAAATCCATCTCCAAATTTCAGAATTACATTTCAAACATGAATCTCTTTCCCCTGGGCTATAATTTTAAGAGTGCGATAGCACTTTGATGGAAATCATCTGACTCTTTTTCTCTTCCTCAGTTGACCAGCAGCTTACTAGGGACACACTCCATAAGGGTTTCTTAGTTTGCACATACTATCTGCACCAGAGAATCAGCTTTTTACAGTTCTGTCTTCAATAGAAAAATACTACCAATATTTACTACTTCCGAAACTCAAGTCCAGACCTTAAAAAAAAAAAAAAAGATTTTAGGGATGAAAAGGAAGTACTAATGATTCACAGTGGCTTGTTCTCTAAAACAAAGGGTAAAGGTAGAAGGAAGCTTGAGCTTTTTCATCAATTTATTCCATCTTTAGTCACTAATGTCAATCAATAACTAGGTATAGTCAAGCTAATATTTCTATGTGCTCAAAGTATAACATGGCAACTGAAAATTGCTATATATTACAGGTCCCTCTCTTCCCTACCAGTAAGCATTGAGTTCTAAGTCAATGCAATTTCAGTATTATCCAGCCCCATACACAATAGGAATTCATGATCTGCTCTTTCACCTGTTTCTGTTCTTTGTGACAAATTGATAAACCAGAAAATTAAACTGAGTCTGGAGAAGCCAGACTAAACTCCATAAAACAGAAGAAATGGGATATATATTTATTTGGACCAGAGAAGCATTTTGATGAAACCTTAACTATAAATCATAGTGACTAATCAAAGACAACAGCGTTCAGAATGACATACAACACACTTTTCGTCACAAATGTGAAAATAAGTCAGCACAAATTCAAGTAGAAATAAAAGCAGGAGCTATAAACCCAAAAAGAGTGTGATTATCTTTTTAATTGCGTAACCTACTCTGAAATCTTCCATTGAATTAGTGAGTGCATACTTTCATCTTCACCAAACAATGAAGAAAATAAATAATAACAACCATAACACAGCAGAAATTAGAAATCATAGCAGTGACTTAGGTGACGAATTTCACAACTGAAATAACAAACAGCAAAAAGTGTGAACAGTTTGAGAGCATCATATGTACTGCAAATACTTTGCTTATAAATATACTTAGACATAGTAGCAAAAGAGTGAATAAATATGTTAGAAGTTGCAAAATGTCAATATAGAATTATTTATGCATTCTCAAAGCACAGAATTTTCCAAACTAACCTAGACTACTAATATCCCACAGAAGTTACAATATTCCTGAAAAGAGTGAAATATGCAGCACCTAGCTGGTTATTGATGAGGAAATTTTTTCCTGTTCCAAAAAAAGTACCATTTTGTCTTGAAGAATCTTACTGTGTTACCCTTCTCTTTCATAAAGTAATAGAAATAAAGAAATTAGTGACTCCTTTTAAAATTACTTCATCCCACTGAATGACATGAAGTAAATGTTCCATTCCACAGTATTATTCACTTGGGGAATTCCACTGACCTCAGAACTCAGCTCTGGATATATGCAAGAATGGTAACTTTTATTCATTTTCCCCCATGGGCCCTTCCTAAGTCTCGCCCAAATACAAATGGCATCCATCTTTTACATCAGGATACAGAACATGAAAATCAGCACCTCAGAGTCTGAGCTTTGACTATATTATTTTCTACTGTGAACAAGCACTGTAATGAGTTTGCATTGAATTTGGACTTCACTAATTTAGGAAGAAAACTTAAAAATCTTCACCTCACTGAAGCCCTGAGTTACAGTGCAGGCATTTCATTTTTAAACCATGTACAACAATTACTCTGCATCACAGATGTAGCCCTGGAAAGTTGGCTGTGTTTTGATCTTCCTTACTGCTCATATGTCTTTAACTCGCAGACAGATATTATCCTCCTGGTATCAGAGACTTTAGAAACAAAACAAAAGGATGAGCCTTTAAAGGGTTCTAAAGGAAAAGGAAATGTCTGCTTGATTGTGTTATGTTACTTTAGGCCTTTATCCAAAGACCACTGAATACAATGGATAGATTCCTAAATACTTCCAGTGGGTATAGACCCTTATTTTCTGCCTGCTTCTAGTGCTATAAAAACTGTGAGATAGAGTGAAGTAGGGTGGGTTGAGCCTTCCTGCTCTTCTTTGAGGGGAATGCGGGCAAACTGGATCTTCAGAATTATGCAACATTAAACATAACCGAAACAAAAAAACAAACAAACAAAGCCCAAACCAACACACAATAAAAAAAACCCAACCGAAAAAAAATACTTATAAAATGCAGCAATGCAGTTTTCATTGTCCTTAGGATAAGACAAAGTTATAGGTGTAAAGTAAGTGCCACTCAGAACATATAATTATCCACAGAGTTATCACAAATGAGGGTATCACATTTTTTTAAAATCTTTCTTTCTGAGTAATCTGAAGACCAGAAAAAGCTCAAAAATTCAGTCCAGAAATTTCCTGAACTGGCATGCTGAAAACTATCAACTTCACCATCTCATTTGCCTTCATCACCTCTCAAGAAAAGCAGAGATTACATGTATTTTGCAAAGAAGGTATTTCTCATTCTATTTAACTTTAAATCAAAATGCAAGGGGGAAAGACGCAAACTGTTGTTTTTCCCTTTGTTCACAGCAAGAGAAACATTTTTCTCTAATCACTCACCGGTCGAGGTTCTCAGAACTTGCTTGTTCACAGTTTTAAAAAAGTAAATAAATAGAATGTATAGTCAATAGGAGTACTATAATTTACTAGCATTATAATTTGGCAACGTAAGCTTTATGTCAATCAGTCACCCTCTGCTACTTCATACAAACATGTTTTTTGGGAAAGGCTTCAATACATCCTGGCACCTGAAGCTAAGAGAAGCATCCAAGTCACTCTACCACAGAGATGAAAGTGAACATTCATCTGGAACATAATAAATAGAAATAGATGAGCACAGAAAACAAGACACACGACTAAGTGCTTTCCCATATCTAGTACACATAAGCATTACATTCTGGAGGCATTACATTCAACAAACAAAGAAGGGAGTCTTTGTATTAAAATAACTCTGCAGGTTCAGAACTAAAGTGGCAGCTGGAGGAGGCAAGGTTCTATTTGTTTTTATTCATAGAGTGCAGAAAGGCAAAGAAGATGATACAGCGCTCTATTAATTTCTGTTCTGAAAGTATTAGTTTTGCTCTTAAGTTAATATGGGAAATACAGTTCATGGTAGTGTCTCACAACCCGTGGCATAGTCATTGTTTACTGCAATTGGTATTGCAAAGGCCTTTGCAACGGAACGACTGTATCTGTTTTTCTGTACACATTTGGTTTAGGCAAGGTCAGGAATAAATAGGAGCAGTTGTGTGATTCACAAGATAGAAAAAGTTAGCAAAAGTTAGAAAAAATGTCATTTCAATTGGAGTAAATGTCTATTTCTCTACTAAATGAAAAGGATGGTTACAGATACTACAGTAACAATGAGTCTTCAGATACTGTAGACAAAAAATTATGGTTGCACCCTGTGCTTCCCTCATACAAGACCAGCTAAGTAAGTATGTGCCCCAAGACTCAGCGATGATCTCATGTTAAAGTACATGACAACTACAATTCTGTTTTACATGCTGTGATGACAGACACTCCAAACACAGTAATTTATAAAACCACAAAGCTTTACTCAGGTCTTCAAGCAAGTATCAATAAGGCTCACAATAAATATAACTGGGCAGCAAGGTCTCAGAAAATGGCCAGCAACATCTCGGGAAAATGGCAATGGCAGAAGAATCTATGGAGTTGTGAGCAATTTTGCGTCATAATGGAACAGAGAACATAAGTCCTTGTAGATGATTATAAAGACAAGACTGACCAAAACATTATGCATCTGATGAAAGTGCTAAGAAAAGTGCATATTCATGAGATAATCTGCAGACACAGCTTCCATTCCAACCTCATTGCAAACAGCGTGCTACTCACACAGAAACAGCAACTGCTGTGTTCCAAAGGCAGGAAACCCTCACTTGTCAAATTAACCTGTTAAATCTTCAGTTACCGTGTTTCTTAGGATGCGTCAGGATCAAGTTGGAGTTCCCAGCTGAAACAACAGAAAATAAGACCTACAAATGCAAAATATGCAAACACCCAGGATCCTTTTTGAAACTGACTGCCTTTAAAGTAGCTCGCACGAATTCCTATATATGCTGTAGGAAGTAAAATTCAACAGTATACATTAAGCAAAAAAGAGCTTTCTCATCCCACTTGACCAAAGAAACATGGAGCCTTGGAATAGGTTTAATCAGACTGAAGAGGTAGATTTCTGGCTGAATCAGTAAATTTCTTGCACAATAAAATGGGAAACAAACATCAGTGTCCACTGCAGAATTCTGTTCTGGAAAAAAGTTCCAAAATAAGGGTTTCGAATACTTATGTGGAACAATTTTATGAAGTTCAACAAGGCGAAGTGCTGGGACCTGACTCAGGTCACAACAACCCCATGCAAAGCTCCAGGCTTGGGAAGGAGTGCCTGGAGTGGTGGAGAGAAATAAGGCAAAGGTTTCCTTTATTCTCAGTACCTCTTGGTGAAGAGTCATGGATTGCTGAAGTGAGATTCACTTGATTCATAAGTTACCTAGGTTTATCAGTCTATTCTATTGACTGTGGTGAAAATGAATATTAAAAAATGGAAATGTAAAACTGTAAATGCAAATAGACTATGTAAAGACTGTAGAAAACTGAAACTCTGAGAGCTATTGAAGATAGAAAATCCATGATCTGCAAGACAATGTTGTAAAGATTTCAGGATGGATTTGAAATTTTAATTACAAGTGCAGATACCAACATGCTTTTAGGTTACTTGCATTAGTGTAATGCAATAAAACTAAATTTTATTCAGTCAAAAAGTGACACCTAACTGTAGTTTTAGGTAGATTCTGCCTCAACTGTATGCTAGTCTGAATCCAGTTCCCCTTTAGAGACAGTATGTTTACAGCCTTTTAAAATCATAGATCTATGCCTGACATGCACTGTTTTAATTAACAAACTGGAAGGTACATTTCTTTTCCATCAGCACGATTTTGAGGCAGAAGCTTTTCCTAGGAACTGGGCATTCACTGAGTATAGTCTTTATGGGAATTAACACTTCAGCCTATGTCTGGTTGATATGATGCAGCAATTTAAGAGCTGGAATACCACACCTAATCCTGTCTCTGAAATGACATGCTTGCAGAGGAGTAAGAACTCGTAGAAGAGTAGCTTGAACCTACAACCTGTGTGACAGTTAATCTTCACAATCACTGAAGGCTCTGATGGGGTCTTTACCTAAAAGATCTTAGAATTACAGAATTTTTTAGGCAGGTAAAGACCTTTAAGATCATCTAGTCCAATCATTAACCTAGCAAAGTCCACCACTAAACCACGCCCCTAAGCACAACATCTACATGTCTTTTAAAAACCTCCAGGTATGGGGATTCAACCACTTCCCTGGGAAACCTGCTCCAAGGCTTGACAACAACTTTGGTGAGGACATTTTTCCTAATATGCCATCTAACCCTGCCCTAGAGCAACCTGAGGTCATTTCCCCTCACTCTGTTTCTTGTTGCTTGGGAGAAAACACCAACGTTCACCTCGCTACAGCCTTCTTTCAGGTAGTTGTAGGGAATGATGACATCCCTTCTGAGCCTTCTCTTCTCCAGACCAAACAACCCCAGTTCAGCCACTTCTCAAAGACTTGTGTTCCAGACCCTTCACAGCTTCTTCCTGCTGCGTCAGAAGCACAAGGAGTCTGGGCCAAAGGCAGGTCTGAGCACAAGGTTACAGAGTATGTCTAAAGGTCCACACTGGAGGCACAGCTTAAGACATAGGCACCTCCACCGTACCTGAACCTCAACGGCCCCGGGCATCAGGCAGGAACCCAGGTGAGGCTGCTTAGGGCCATTATGGCTTGGCACAAAGTCAGGGTAAGAAATTAACATGTCATCAAATGTGTTAGGGTTTTTGCAAAGAAAAATGTAGAATTAACATGATTTCATAATTGCAGTGGTTTGGGGACAAAAATGCGTTTGTCATATTACACAAAACTGGAAAAAATATTTAGTCATTTGAATTTTTTCAGTACAAGCACAAATCTGTATTTATTCTCTTCTTAACTCTGAAATTCTTTTCCCTGAATTACCTAAAGGGAAACAGAAAAAGGCAGAATCCAATGTATCAGATAATTTTTTTATCTGGCAGGTTTAATTACCTAATATAAATATTGTAATTTATTAATACTTTTAATAATGTGACCTTCAACTATTCATCAGGGAAAACCAAACATTATAGACAAAGACATTTGTTCTAAAATGACTGTAACTAGTGAAACACTTTCTGTTTAGTATGTACATACACAGCATTTCCAAAAGAAGCATATAATGTTTTAATTTGACAAAGTTTTACGCACAACATGTTATTCTTGTATTATGACTAACAAAAAAAATCTATTTGACATTTATAATCCTGTTGCATTGTGAAAGGGAGAAATAAGGCAGCAGACTGAATTTCATATTCATGCATGATGATAAACAACAGTACTTTGCACTTACATCTTATTTTTCATTTTAAAGATGTCAAAACTCTTTATAAAAACTCCCAAATTTATATTCTTATTTTATAGATGGCATCCAAGGATATCAGAGGCAGATAGACAGAATTCTACAAAGTCACACAGATGTTGATGGGAAATGTATTCAACTTTGTGAGACATAAGAGCAGAAAAGATTTCTTGAGTTAACCCCCACCCTCTGCCAGTCAGAATGCAACCTTACAGTATGAAATCAACAGAAATTTCCTAGGTTTTTCCAGTAATGGGTGTTTCAAGTCCTCAGAGGTAGAGATATTAACTATAAAACAGTTCCAAAGAATAGTATTGACTGTAGCATGGCAACCCAAAGTACATGTTTGATTTACTGAAGGAAATGTTGAAACAGGCCATTTTCACATTTTTCCTTTGAATGGCCAGTTAATGAGAAACATTAAAGAAAATCAAGTCCAGCTGCTATAGCCTTTAATTCTTCATTCCTATTTAGTAGTATTTAGAGTTGGATAACCACACAGCCTCTTTGGAAGGCAATCAGGTCATAAACACAAAGGTGATCTGTTTCTTAGGACTTTTCTGCAGAATGTTATTTATTTGGTGAAGAGAGGGACGATGGGAAGACTAGGAAGAAATCTTAGCAAAAAAGTACAGCAACACACACAGTAAACCTGCAGTGAAAGTCCAGTTGTCGGCCAACCACTATCGTCCAAGTGCAAAAGGAAAGATCTTGAAAGTATTACGAAAGTATCACATGCTCACCTGTACAAAGAGCTTAGACACTCTGTCTGTCAGTTTCTTTTCTCCAGACTTAGAAATGCATTTTGAGGAATGGTTGTGAAAAGTAGTTGCAACAGGTTCCATCTCCTTCTTCCACAGTTATGTCCCTGAAACAGCAGCTTCTACCTTAACAACATAAAACATTGTTGATTAGTATCTTGGAGTCTAACACTACTATGCTACCTGAAATATCAACAGACAGCACCACTGAGTCAGTTAGAGTATCAAATAATTCACCTATCTACAGCACTTTTTCCAAGGTCAAACACTGCCAGCAATTGGAACTAGTCTAAACACTAGATGAGCCTGTGTTTAAGAGATAAAATGATACATGATACATGCCTTGAGGTGATTACTGTTGAAATTGCACTCCCAAAAATTCATAGTACAACTAAAAAAGCTAAATGTATGTACATATATGTTATCTATACATGGCTGGACTCCATCCATCCCACCCATGTCAATAAGTCAAACACAGTGAGACAGTACAACAAATGATAAGAGTGTTGAACCATACCACTCAAAAGAGAGGACAGGTAACTAAGGTTATTAAACAGTGTGTTCACTCTCCTTCCCCAGATTTTCTTTTAGTGCTTTGGCTTTATAAAAAAATTTAAAACTCAAATATTGTCCTTGGATATTTTGATTTAATTTACTGTAAGAAGTAGGAGCCTCATTTAATTGCAAAAGTGGCAATGTTTCTCCAGTGGACCTACTCACTATACCTAGATAAAAGGGGTTGGATTATCGTTTGCAAAGTCTGTCAGATTTCTTTTAGATTTAGAGTGTTATATACAGTGGATATCATTCATTGTAGTTTCAGTTATTTTGACAGGTAACTCCTTTTCCATTTGTATCTAGAAACAGTCAAGTTTTCTCTGACCTATTTAAAGTGACCAGCATTGAGGCCCTCGTGTATTGTGTGCTATTCATAAAATCTCATGCAAAGGCTAAAGAACACAGTTCAAACTTACTGTGTTCTTTTCACTTTGGATAAACATCCAGATGATTACCTGGGGTTTATCCAGGCCTGCCTGGACAAGAAATCAGTCAGAGAATCGTAGAAGAATGTTCTTATGTGATATCCAGTATATCCAATTTTCAATGCATTTAATTAAAAAAATCTGAAAGTTTCTATGATGTAAGCTTACAGACATGAGATTTCAGAGCAAACCACTGACTTTAATTAACCCTATCATCCTTCTTCTGTGTCATGAAAATATTTCATTTCTATTTTGCAAAAAAACTAAATTAAGCATTTTGCCTATAAAAACAAGTATATAATGGAAAAGCTAGAAGTGTTTACACACTTCTGAGTTTTCATTAACAACTAGAAAATAGGCCTACAACAGTGTATCTGTCTGAAGTAAGTCTTATATTTTTCTTTGATTAATTTGTAGACCTGTTTTAATCTTTGTTTTTCTAAATTGGAAAACAGTTATTAAATTATTCTTTCAAAAAGTGAAAATATTGTGGTTATTGTAAATACATCTTGGGTAATAAATGGTGAGGGAAGATGCTGAATACAATAAATCTTTCTCTTATGGCTTTCCTGACAGAATCCACATGCCTATTTCTGCACACATCTGTTAAAAATCACCTTTAACTATGTGGTACAAGTAGTTGTGGAATTGCCGTCTTGATGTCCTGTAAATCATCATTCTGACCTAGAGATGTCAAAGAGATTTTGTCACTATCTTCAGCATTGGAATTTCAGTCTTTTTCTTTGGAACCAATATGCTTTACCCACCCAGATCTGTGACAGTTTAAGGCATCCATACCTTCCAGCTCCTGGCTCGTGAGGTTACAGCTGGCACAGCAGGGTCAGCCCTCTTCAAAGTCTGATCAGAGTTTTGGTCTGAAATGGTCGATTTGCACTAACAGGTGCTGATATAAAGGCAAGGGTTCTCTTTTACTGAGTCTTTAGGAGGGCAGAATCCTCAACAGAAATGTTCGTAAGAAATGGTCAGGGAAAAGAATAACTTAAACCAACAGAATTTCACTGTAGAAGCATTAAGGTGTGGAAAAAGCACTTGTTATTGAGCAAAATGATTTACAGAAGTTAGACAAGCTTTCTTTGATATTCCAGTTTAGTTCAGTCAGAGTTTTATACTATTTTTCTTTCCCCTGAATTTATCCAAATATCACCAGGAATTTGTACCTTTCTTAAATTTCATGAATAGAAAAAAGAGGTAATATAAATTACTTAAAAAAAAATTTCCCTGAATTTATGAACTAAATTCTCTTCTCTTTGCAAATTAAATTCAAATCTTTTCAGAGAGTCTTGTATTTTTGCCTTGTAATGTGACAGCATTTGCATTAAACCCCATAAATTTTCATAAATTTTTCATATTCCATTGCCCTTGACCATTATCAAAAAAAAAAAAAAAAAAAGAAGAAGAAAAAAGTCTAAGGATATTTCTCTAGGATTTTACATTGGGATTAGGTAAATTTGCATACATGTAGGTTCTAAGTCTTTGTTGATTATCCAGACATGTTCTGTAGATCTCTCCTGGTCCTTACAATATATTGTACACATCACATCTCTGGAGAGTTTAAAGCCAGATTAATGTTTTAATAGATTTATCTAAAATAGATCAAAATATAATAAGATCTAAACCAAATGGTCCTTTGGCTATACCTGTAACTTTCTGGATAATCTCCTGGCTGGATCAGTAAAAGTAAAAAAGTANTTTGCATACATGTAGGTTCTAAGTATTTGTTGATTATGCAGACATGTTCTGTAAATTTCTCCTGGTCCTTAAAATATATTGTACACATCACCTCTCTGGAGAGTTTAAAGTCAGATTAATGTTTTAATAGATTTATCTAAAATAGATCAAAATATAATAAGATCTAAACCAAATGGTCCTTTGGCTATACCTGTAACTTTCTGGATAATCTCCTGGCTGGATCAGTAAAAGTAAAAAAGTAATCCTGTAAAAAAAAAAAAAAAACAAACCAACAAAACCCCAAACAACTTTTGAAGCTGAGATACAAATCCACAGGGCATTCACAGATACTCTCAGAGCCATGGGATCCTTACTGCTGATAAGCATACCAGAGTTGCTTAGCAATGTAAGTGGGATACCCCCACAGAACAACACTTCTACTAGTTCTGACACTAAAGCAATGGTCAACCATCAGAAATCAAACATTACTTATTTGTGACAGAAATAGATATTGAGAGAAATACTAGAAAGTGATGTAGCGTACTATATGACTTTTTTGTTTCCTTTTCCCCCTGTATGATTTCCAATATAAATTTTTTTTAAATGCCTGTTTTGACACTAAAAATTATACCAAACATACAGAAAAACAAAACAAACAAAAAAAGCTGAAAATGTGGGTTTGAGACTTCATTTCCTTTTCATTTCTCAACTTATTTTCCAGGCCTGGTAGAGTGGGTCTTGCTGGGATAGAGTTAATTTCGTTCACTGCAGCCCACATGATGCTGGTTTGGATTTTTGGCTACAGCAGTGTTGTTAACACACCAGCGATTTGGCTACTGCTGAGCAATAGTTGCCCAATTGTCTCTCTTTCCCACTCTGTCCCTGCAGTGAATAGGCTGAGGGTAGGCAAGAATTGGGGAATGGACACAATCTGGACAGCAGATGTGAACTGACCAAGGGAATATTCCATGCCATACAGAATCACACTCAGCAATAAAAACCTTGGGGAAGTTCTTTTTGTGCAGAGTGCTGTTCATTGCTCAGAGACTGGATGGGCTTTGGTGTATTTGTGGGAGGTGGTAAATGACCGGCTTTGCATCATCTTATTTTTCCCCTTCCTTCCTCTTTCCTTTGCTTATTAAAGCATCTTTATCTCAACCCGTAAGTTTTCTCACTTTTGTTTTTCCTATTCTCTCCCTTACCCTGCTCACGATAAGGAGTGATCAGGCAGCTGTGTGCTGCCTAGCTGCTGGCCAAGGTCAATCCACCACAAATTACACTGGAGGGCTTTTAACTATCTTTACATCAAAGAAGCCATTTCTTACTATCTGAGTTCCTCCACATCCTGTGCACTGGTCTGTGCTCAGTATTCTTTCCTTTGTAGCTTTATCATCATTTATATCTCTAGTGTATGCTGAAATTTGATGCTAAATTCAACACATCCAGCAAATCTGAGTTCTGCAAAAACTGTCAGGAAGCAGAGATTACAAAGGTGAATATAATCTTATAATTCTATTGCCATAGTCTAGAAATATCTTGTAAACCTCGTCCATTTGTGATTTTCTGAGTGAAGTACCATTGCTGTAGGGTCAGTAACTTAATAGAAGAGGCATCAACAGTCAAGACAAAATACTTCAGAAAAAAAATTGTATACACAATTTATATGATAACTAACATAAAAGACAGTTTAGGCCTTCAATTTGAGACAAATTTTATCTTTCATTTAAAGAAGTACTAGAGAGTGCTGGATTGTCTCAAAACCTCTTCTGGTAAAAGCCACTGGATTTCAGATGAGTGCAGGAAAACACATACACACACACACAGAGAATAATTGGGTGAAGCCTCTAACAGAATCAGTATAATGATACGATGATAAGGATACAAATACACTTTTCCTAAACAGCTAGATTTCCTGTACATAACTAAACACAAAATGTTCATAAAACATTGTGAGAAATGTGTAATTTTTTTTAAATGAGAATGAGGTAGAATTTAGAATTGCAAATCCAAGCATGTGACTCCCCAGAACCCTTCAGTATGGGAACTTCCAGATTAACTTCTGTGCATTCAGGCATTTTCATCCTGGCCTCTACACCTACCTGAGTCTGGATGGATCCTTAGAATATGTGTTCATTTGCTTAAGTCCTAGGGAAAGCTTAACTTATTAGGCAAGCACAAAACACGCACGCCACACATCAGGCATGATCCACACACATTGGTTGTTGCGGTCTGTAGTTTCTGCCCTGGCATGGCAAGC
>VZRQ01004176.1:199388-273228 GCA_013397975.1 Machaerirhynchus nigripectus | reverse complement strand
GCTCATTCCCAGAGGCAGAGAGAGCACATGGTCAGGGAGTCTGGGATTTTATAAGGGGACAGGGTGGGGTGGCGGAGAGAGCACATGGACTAATGGTCTCAGGGTACAGGTACCCAAATGGGTGGGGTTGGGGTAAAGGGACCAATAGAGAAAACCTGAGGGGGTGGCCCAGACTAGGGGCCGGAAGGGAGAACTACGTGGGAAGGGCAAGTATTTAGTAAGAAAAGGAGTGAGGAAATACAGCACTACAATTGGTCACACGCACATGTCCATTTTCATTCAGAACAGTGGGAAAAAAACCCAAAACAGACCAGAAAAAAAGGAGAGAGATCATACTTCCATGCTCTCTCTTCATTCAATGGCTCTTGTCCTGGAAGGTGGTTAGAGCTTTTCTTATACTGAGAGTATTCAACCAGTAGTAAAGAGCTCAGTGTTGACCTCTTCTCCAAATTGCTTTCTTTGTTTTCGTGGTGGTGGTGGTGGGGTTTTGTTTGTTTGTTTGTTTGTTTGTTTTTTCTAATGACACTTCTAGAGAATCCTGGAAGAACACAATATCGTTATCCATCTCCTTTTCAGAGACACCCACAGTACTGAGCTAGAGAGCTGTCTCTCTTTTTTCTATTGTAATGAACAGTGGATTGTTTTCTAGAAAGCTACAAAGAGGTGCTTTTAATACCTTTTAATACCTTAACTTCACTAGCAACCTTGTGGTGAGAGCAGCCTTTTGGAAAACGGTACTTGGGAATACTGACTCTCCGCACTGAAGTAGCCATGGACATGACACAAGAGAGTGATCCATTAAGAATGCAAAGTTGCAGGACAATGAACTATGCAGGACAATTTCCCTACCACGTTAAAATATAACTTTCTTTCATATTAGGCTTCCTTACAGAAAATGTGGCATATTTTGTAAATTTCCTGTTGATTCCCATAAGAAAATACAGAAATTCCTATTTCTCAGCAGCTGAGGTCTGGGATGAGACATTTAATACCAGCTGTAAATGTATTGGAAAGTAATTTAAGTTGAAAAAAATTCATATGGCTATATCTTATACATGTTAATATTTTTCTACCTAAATATTTTCAATCTCCTAAAGCTAGAAACGCCTTTTTTCATGAATGCTTTGGTTCTAGTAGTTTAACAAGTCTTAAAAACTCTGTTGTTTTTTCTATACTTTCTTTCTACTGCTTAGAATGAAAAAAAAATCCAAAAGGGAAAAAAAATCCTTTAGAAAGGGCAGTTATAATATTGCAGCACAGTATTTTAGCTAAAGAAAATATCCAACATGACATTAAAGGTTCCTTTTCAAGCAGAAATGAATGCCCTCTACTTGAGACTCCCTGGTATAAACAATTTCCACCACTTGTCTCTAAACCTGTCTCTGAGTTCATTTGCATGAGTGCTCATTACCAAATGTTCTATTTAGCAACTTCATGATAGATTCAATTATTTAAATTTAAAACTATGATTTTTGAATTGACAGTTGTTTCAGATCCATATTCCTCACACCCTTCATGCATCCCTAATACTTTCCATACAAGGTGATGAAATGCCAAATACAATACCTATACAGAAATGGAAAGCCCGAAAAAGTTCAGTGTCAAGGTAGAACAACAGTGTGTACTCACCAGAAAGAATATTTCACAGTTTTGTCAGAAACTGCATGCTGCTGATCCACTCCTACCCTCCCTAAAGTTTTAAAGAACCATAACTGTGTTATACAGCTTCTGGAAACTGCCATTTTAAAGTATATTTCCAAATCATGAAATTTGATTTTTTCAGGAATGTCCTCTCCCTGTAGGTTTGCATGTTGGAAATGGCTAATGGGAAGCTTCTAGTATGATTTACTTTATTACTTACACAGCACTATAGATGTATGAGATGTTCACAGGTTAATAAAACAGAGAAGGAGCTTACAACTTAAGCGGAGAAGCTTTTTGACTTTACATCTTATGCTAGCAACATCTCCTCAGTATGGAGTCAAAGGGAGGACAGTTCTCCCAGTTTCTTTGGGGAAAATTATCTTGTGCCATTCAACTACGAGTACAGGCTCTTCCTCCATTGCTGTTGGATGAACTCTGCAGGCTGCCCATTTGTGGGACAGCACCAGTGTGCACAGCCCATTTACTCTCTTCATCCAACTGCAAAAAAGAAAGGGAAAGACTAACCTTCAATGTCTTACTGTCATAGCGAAGCATATATAACCTAAGGTTTTTTATGTCCCTTTATTTCTCCCCATGCACATTTGTCTAGAAAAAAAATCCCTATAATCTTGCTCTAATTCATTTAACTGTTGATTGTTCAGAACTTCTTGAATTCTTTAAAGAATGGAATGCTATTTTCATCTTCCCAATACAAGGCCCAAGCATAAAAATATCTTTTCAATCTCAGCCTATAAATTATTCATGATCCCCCAGGCAGTGTGCTCCATATCATGAACTAAATAACTGTATTTGATAACGTCATTATCAAAGAAAGCAGTTTTCTTGATGTGAACAGAGCCTTAAAGATAGACTTAACAGTGCTCTTTTCACTCTGATCCCTGTCCACAGTACCAAGAGGAGACCCATATCTGCAATCCTGTCTGGAGAAAGTGCTTCTAGTGGGGAATTTTCAAAAGGGGAAAAAAGGGTTGAAGATTGGAGGGCCTATCAAGATTCATGTTTCATCCACATGAAATACTACAGCCATTTCCATTAGGACCAAAAAAGGCATACTTTGTGAGTGCATAAAGCTTTCATGGTTTAATGCACAGGAAGAGTTTGTTTTGGTGAAAATTTGATGGAACCAAGGCTGAAGGTGTGTATATGGGCACAACATAGAGTGCATAGTTTGGAATGTGAGCAGAAGACCCTTCAGCACTCAGCACTTTTGGCATGCACAGCATACGCTTGGGCCTGGCAACAGGTTCACACTTGGCTGGCCACAGAGATGAGATGTGGAGGTACTGTTCCAGAGATGTAATAAAGTGCAGCAGGTGAGAACCTGATCCTTAGCTCACTTTATCAGTCAGTAAGTATGTAATCAGCATTTCAGTTACAATATTAACATTAAGATGAAAGTTTGACTCCTTTTCATTTTCGATTAAAATGAAATCAGAACTGTTTTCCTTTCATGCAAGAATTTTTTTTCTTTTTTGAAGTACGAAAGAAAGAGACTTGAGGGAAGGACATCCTTGGCTTTTTACCAGTCAAAAAGAATGAAACTTGGTTGAAAAAAATAAGAAGGTATTTCTGAAGAATGGGGTATATTAATTACCTGATTAAATTCAGGTAATTTAGCATGTCTCTCTAGCCATAAATAAATGTACACTTCAGTTAAACAGGTACTTAGATACTTACATCTAGAAAAAATTACTGCTTTCCAAATAGGAATATATTTACAGATGAAGGATAGAAAACTGGGTAGACAGAGTGACAACCTAGCTTAAGAAATGTTAAATTAATTCAAAGCTGTTTGTAATAAAACAAAGTGGGTTTACTTGATTTCATTTACACTTGCTATGTCTATACATTCAGTCCAAGGATAGGAAACAGTAATAAAAAAATGCAATGTAATCATGGGCCATTTTTTCGTTCTTTGTTTCTAAAATCTCATTATATTACAGGATTTCCTTCCTGCATCCTGCTCAAAAGGACAGAAAACTATTAACACAGCCTGGATCTTTAAATGTATATTACATCATTTTGTGGTTTGTCCATACAGAGTGACTGCAGTATGCATTGAATTATTACGTTAACGTAATTTGTTTGCATTAAGAGTGTTAGTCTCAGCAGTTCATTCCAACTCAAAACTTTTGAGTAACATCAAAAAGGCAACAAGTGCAGATGTACAGCTGGAGTATCTGATCAAATTTTGTACTTTTCCATAAACAGGTGATTGAGTATTAGAAAATTAAATTTCATTGCAGGTGACTTTATTCATTCTGAATGCTTGCACAGTAATGCCTTCAATTTATAAATAAACTGACCTACAGCTTTGAGTCCCAGAGTACTTGCAAACTCATTTGAGATCAACAATGCCTCCTAATATTGATGACATCATATAAGCAAAAGTATTCCATTTAAGGTAGACAAAGTAACGTCAACAAGACTCGATCTCAAATACTTTTGTGGTAAGGTGGAATTTAAAATTTAGATGTTTAAATGCAAGTACTACAATCCTGACAAGAGAACCCAGCTCTGCTCTTGCCTGACTTAGAGGTACTGACTGTGCAGTGACTTCCCTGTTTTCTATAGTGCTAATGCATTTATCCAAAGACCACGAAAGGTAAAATGCATAAACAGCTGTTTGAATAGAGTCCTGAACAAAACACTGTTTCATTTAGGTGAATGCCTAAACCAATGAGCTAGAGTGATGCTTCTCTTGTGTTCACTTTTAATACATTATTATTCAGCTTTGTGTTGAGCATTCTCACTGTTTCAATGAGAAGGGATAAAATGTGCCCTTGCCTAGAATAACTTACTGGTTTAGTTAAAGGATATTGTGGAGTTAGTCATACCAAAGTGGGAAATTAAGCCAGTTCTGTTCTCCCTGTGCGAATAACTTGATTGCATAAAAGATGGGGAGCTGTTGTGCCTGGAATTTTTTTATGGATCTAATCAATGTCATTAAACTACTCTCTTTTTAAATTTTTAATTGTGACTCAGTAACAATAAAGATCCAACAAACTCTGTTTTTATTATCCTTAGCTATTAACTACCTTCTATGCAGAGAAGTATCCCCCCAAAATACAGGTGTATTTACAAAAATAATGCCTGAGTTAGTCATACCAAAGTGGGAAATTAAGCCAGTTCTGTTCTCCCTGTGCGAATAACTTGATTGCATAAAAGATGGGGAGCTGTTGTGCCTGGAATTTTTTTATGGATCTAATCAATGTCATTAAACTACTCTCTTTTTAAATTTTTAATTGTGACTCAGTAACAATAAAGATCCAACAAACTCTGTTTTTATTATCCTTAGCTATTAACTACCTTCTATGCAGAGAAGTATCCCCCCAAAATACAGGTGTATTTACAAAAATAATGCCTGGACAACAGACGGGGAAAAAAAAATCATGGAAGGCACTTGTTGCTGATAAGAAAACAGGTTGTAATGCAGCAAGTGCTTTGGCAAATCATGAGGACCACATGGGGTGTGTCAAAATGTACCCAGCAGAAGAATTCTGTCTGCAAGCAGCCTGTACACAGGCAATTATATTACAGACATTGGCACCAAGGGACAAAATCAACCTCAGAGGAGTGAATCAAATAGAGCTCAAGACATGTTGTGAAATTGCCCCAAGGAATGGGCAAGCAGCCAATAAAACATAAGGCAGCGTGGTCAGAAGTGAGTTGTGTCATGGCCTAACATATGGGATGAAGAAAAATCAGAAGAAGAAACTCCTTCCCTGTCTCAAAGTCTTACACAAAGGATAAAGTTATGTCCTATCCATGTCTTTCTCTAAGTGCCTGAGTATTTAGGATATACTTATCACAGAAATCATTCTTCTCTCCATTGGAGAAATCCTGAGAGCACAGAGCTCCATAAAGTCTGTTAATTGGGCGTAAGTAGTAAGAACATAGCTGACTTAGATATATCATCATAGAAAACGTATGGAGGAACTGATTGAGTGGTAAATATCCTCTACTTGTAGCTATTTAAATTTAGCAGAGGTATTTCCTTGCTCTAGAGCTTCAAGACATTTGATACTGGTTAATTTTTCAACAAATTCCATAGTTTCAAATGCACATTATAAAAAGAAAAGGTTAAAAATGATGTATAAAACCAAAAATTCTTCATAGATTATATAAATACAGATGCTCTTTCGTGGAAAACTCTAATGAGAGAATGCTATGAAGCCATAATAACTTATCTGTTTGTTTTGTTGGGTGTTTTTTTCCCCACATCTATATTATAAAATCTTAGCCTGGACAGATAAACATTTTAATTCTATATAAAGTATAGCTTCAAATATACCTTTTTGTGGTTTTCCCCCAATTTATTTACTGACAAATGGATGAAATACACTAGATTTAGCAGGAATAATGATGTTACTGTTTGGTAAAGAAGGAAAAGTTTGGCCTGGAATAGCAGAAATAAAAAACTTATCCTTTCTATGTGTAGCATTTTTTCTTAAATAGAATAAAAGGAAAAAAACCTGTGTTTGTTATCCAAGTTTCAATAAAAAGAGGGATATTTTCTAATTTCACCTGTGAGCCAAATGGGCCAGTGCCCTATCCAAAGTTCTCAGAAACAACTTTGATGCTACATGCTGCATACCTCTCCAAGTTTAAGGCTGCTTTTACTGACTGAACTGTCATTTTGTGAAAAAGCAGAATTAAGAACAACATACCAGGAAACTTGTTTGCTTTTAGAATAACATTGTCGGGCAGTGAAGTTAGGGGAGGGAAAACAACAGAAGGGAACCAGCCCTTCATTATGGGAGAAGTGGAAAATCCCTTAAAAATTTCAAAGCAACCAATATCAAGAGCCAAAAGAGACAGGCTGTGCAAAGGCCAGATTTGCATGGATTCCAGGCAGAAACAGCAATATTTTCACTTAATACTGTGTGTGCCCTAGAAATTGAATCATTGCTCGCAACAGTGGCTATGTTCTGCATGCAATCCGTAACACTCCTTTGTACAAGGTCAGTTCCTCTTTCTACTTCTTATTATTCTCAAAACAGCAGTCCAGCTCATTGATACAGAGAAGGAGCAATGTCAGATGATTGGCAAGTGTCTCACCAGCAGGAAGTTAGCTGATAAGCTTCTTAGGCAGTGAGCTCTAGTAAGCAGGAAGCACTGGAGCCAGCTCAAGGAAGTTACCCTTAAAATTGCTTTTCTCAGACCTCAACCTCAGCTGCCTAATTAGAAGCTGTTGAAAGGAAGAGCCTCTGGTGTGCATTTTTCTACAGACAAGACTCAGGAAACGTGTAGCTTTGGTGGCAGTAAACAGGGAGATAAATGTTTAAAAGATACCATAAAAAACCATCAGTCGGTTCACGAATACAAGAGTGGAAAAAACAGACTAATATAAGTGTTCACTGAAAGGTTTTGAAGCAGCCTGGGACAGGTCCCAGTGGAAAAGCAGCAGGCAAACAGGCAAGCTATGCAAATGAGTATTGGCAATTTGAACATTTCCTATTTGTGGAACCCGATCAGGCCCAGTGAAAGGAAAGCTGCATAATGAGGACTATCATATTTCTCGACATGATCTGCTGTACAGGAAGAACACTGAAAGACCTTTTCTTTATAGTGATTTAATCATATAGACAGGCACTCTCATTCTTTAAGGAAAAGACAAAGAATATTAAATTTGGAGCATTAGATGGAGCTAATGATAGGATGTCTGTGTGAACAGAGAAGGGCTTAGAGATGTAAATGCATGGTCTGCTAAGGTTATTAAAATAATGTTTGCCTGAGTCTTCTCTCTCCCTACCCTGAAGTAGTGACTAGGGCCACACTATCATAAAACTGAGAGATCTCTAAACTCATGAAGGCACTCAAATTATTTTAGAAGCTCTCTCTGTATGAGTATTTATCTGTGTGTGTGTATATATATATATGTATGTATGACAAACTCTGATTATGACATTATTTTCAGTATGATTCAAAGGGGATTTTGTTACTTAGGGTTCCTCTTCCTTCACATATGCTTCTTGACACAATACACCGCTTCCCCCGTCAAGAAATCTCAACGAGCTGTTCCTTGGGGATACAAACATTACCTAGCTGGGGCTGGTTTTGGAGTTGCCTTCTAATTCTGACAGATACAGATTAGTTGCTAACAGTGATGAAAAATCATCACATGCCTAGTTAAGCACCCAAAGCACACACCATTAAGTAGCTTGCTCCACTGTGCAAGCAGACAGGTTCTAGCACCCACAGATGATACCAGACAGTCTCAATTACACATTTTTGTCTCAAAGCTAATTATCAGGGCAGTCACATAAGTTCATCATAGATGCTACTGGCAGCAGGTCTGTTGTGTTATGGTCACTACCACCCATTTCAGCTGCTCTTCAGTCCTTAGAAGAAACATGCAGCTGCCATCTCAGCTTTTCATAAAAGCAAGGTGACTTCACAAGGGAGAACACAACTGCCACCAGGACCAGCTCCATTAACTCCATGGCACTGATATCCATGATCTTTGGGAAAGGTTCAGCTATCAAACCCTCCAGGATCCTTCCTGCAACTGCGGGCTAGGAAATAGGAACTTACCATATTTAGTGAGTGCTTGATGAGAATGCAGGAGGATGACTATGACATGCAGAGGCTCCCTGAGTGTTTGTGACATATCAGTGGAGTTGGCAGCTTGCAGTTTAAGTATTAGTGCTCCCATATACACCTCCCTTTCTACTCCCCTGCTGATGGCACAGACACAGTCTAAAGCCTTTCAAGGTTACTTAACTTCAACTCATAGGCACAGCAGGGGGAACTAAAGACTGGAAGAAGGAATCATCCCTGAATTCCCATCTTGTCGGGGTGGATATTAGGAAGCTATAGACATATATATGTATATAGAGACATGTACATAAATAAATAAATAATGTAACAGAAAGTATGGATCAGAAATGGAGTTTCACAAGACAGTCCTATACAGTAATTTGTGGAGTATATGTCACAGGCACAATAGAAAGTTAAAGCTTAGAGGCATTATGGACTGTCATGTCAAATCATACTTAGAAAGCTTTAATATGTGGATTACAGATACATTAAGCCATACTCTCCCCTGACTATTATGTCAATGGGACTTTGCATATTTGAATAATACTACAGTGTATAATCCTAGCACTACACCATGCATGCACAATAGGTCTGGGTATACCTGAAATGAGTAGGAAAAGTCCAGGTTCTTTGCCAAAACATTAGTTATTTTTAGTGCATAACCAGAGGGACAGATACCATTGTTTTATAAACTCTCTTTATAATAAAATTAGCAATCTCAAATGTGCATTTATGGTAAAAAACCTCTGTGTGTTTCAACAAAATAAAATAACACAACATTTTCCCCACCCCATTCTCTTTTATTTTCAGATCACCACTTCAGTGCATTGGAGCTGAACTGAAGGTCTGAAAACAACTATGCTATCTTAACTACTTCTCTTTTCCTCTCTGCCCTCCAAATGGGTCCTTGCTGTTCCCAATTACTGAACTGTCCTTTCATCTTCTCAAGGGAGATTCAATCTTTCCACATCTCTACCTACCAATGCTCCCTCTTTCAATCAGTTACTGAATTTTATCACCTCTCTTCCACCACAAATATGAGCTCCCCACAAATTTAGATAGCACACACTTGTGCCTAACTTCCTTCACCTCAACTTACTGATTTGTTTCTTCTAGTGTATAAAGAATAGGATATATACTGGGGGAGTGAACACAACAAAACCAGAAAGGAGTTTCTATGAAAAACTTTATTCCTGTAAAACTGATTAAAGACAGTTGTGGCTATGTTTGCAATAGCAGTTTCTTTTAGGTAACAGGAGCATATCTATTGAGTGAAACAGCTGCTGCTCAAACCTGATGTCCATAATGTATGAAGTTTGGTGGAGATTTACTTCAGACTATCTCCAGTCTTGCATCTTTTTCTGGCTTCCACATAGAAGTTGGTATTATTTTCATTAATTTCATCCCAAAGTAACTCACTTTATGTACCCTTAAATAACTCCACATTGCAAACCAGAGTGGTTACAGTTGGAAAATTTGCTGCAAAGGTCTTCCTCACCTGAGTTAAATGGTAATTTAGATGCACAGGTATCAAACATGGTCATTTACTACCAAAATCACCACAGCTAAATTCAGGCACCAACTGAAATATCAGAAGATTCTGACTGTAGTTGTCAGAAGTCCTTCTCTTTTCCCAGCTGAGAGAAACAGAGTTTTCCAGAGGAAACAGAGGAAAAATTAGTAGAGGACCCAGTAGAGCATGCTAAAACTTGGTATTGTTTGATGTAAAGAACGTAAAAAATTCAAAGAAGTATTAGAGGTTTCTAAGAACAACATGAATATCTGGAGCATGTGTGGAATAAAGCAAGACAAGCTTTAATCTTGAAACAATCCCTAGCTTTTGGGAAATACATGGAACTTGTATGGGAGAGCTTATACAAGGATTGGCTATTATAGGATTCTTGGACTTTTGTGTCAAAAATATATATCCAGTCCTGGAGATGGTTCTGGAATAAACAGAGATCATGAATCTGATCTTACAGTGAAATTCTCATCTACATGTGTCATTTATTTCCCTTCAGAGGTAGACGATTATTATCCTGAATGTCAGCCACAGCTATGCATCAAAACATGCCTTCAGAAAGAAAAATTTTCTTCTATCCCTATTGTTTCTTTCTGTCTCTGTTCTGGTGTTTTGGCTTCATACCTCCCTTTGGCTTTTATATTGTTATGGTCTCCACAATCCTGTTTCCTTCTACAGCCCCATATTTATATAGGCACCTGTTGAGGCCTCTACTTTTCTGTCACTTATCTCCCCTAGTTGCCTTCCCCCCTAATTCTGGATTACCTTTCTGCCCTTTCCTTATCTGGAGAGATACTGTCAATCTATGAGTACTCTGTGGTTGTGCTATAACATTTTGTAAAGGAGAGACACATGTCCAGAGTGCTTGCTTATTTTTGAAGCCATGAGGCAGCATCTACTCTTCTGTAGCTTTAGGGGTTTGCCTTTTTTAGAGACACGCTTTTTTTTCCCAGCTAATTTCTAAAAACACTCAACCTTTCTATCTAAAAAGCCACAAGCACGCTGCCTGTGATAGCAGTGCTCAAGTTCAGTGATTGGTTTTTAACAGCAAAAGACGAGGGCTAGTTTCCATGCTGTGTTGGAGGGAATTCTTTTTTTCCTACCACAAAAACACATCATCTTTCCTGTGCTTTCCTGCCTGGGAAATCAGTTAGCTCACTTCTGATGGAGGACACTAAATAAAGTGTCTGTAAAGTGAATGACAACAGAGTTTAGGCTCAGGTTTTGAACATCATAGCGATATGGACACAGATGAAGAGTATCCAAAGAAGCATCAGTTGCAAAAACAATCCACAGAATAGGGGAGAATGGACCCTCACCTTATGTAGAAGCTCTTAAGGAGCCGCTACAGAGGCTGAAGTAAGAAGGAGATTACAATGGGGAAACAAAATTATTTTTGGTAATGTATCGCCACTATATTCCCACTAAAACCTGCTTGCCACCATGAATGAGTATGCACAAATTGTCAACGAATCCTAAAGACTTTTGTGACTAAGAATTGTTTTAAGTATCAGCCCATGTCTAACTGGTCTATTAATAGGTACCTCAGGTGACTTAATATGCTTAGGTGTACAGTATTATGCTTCACGATGTGCATTCCTGGCTCAATAAAGTATAACCTCTTGTGTCCTGTTGCTTTGTTTAATTAATTTTAAAATTCTTTCTAATTATTAACCTGAATTCTTTATTATTTTCCCTTTGCAGCGGATGATTTAACACAGTTTTTGTGCCTGTTCCCACCCCCTCTGACTCATGTAGAAATACAGTCTGAAGGAAAGCTGAAAGCTTAAGCTTTGATGCCTGAAAGCCTGGGGTTTTTTCTGATATTAGATTAGTTGTTCTGTTACACAAGGCACTTTGATGAGTATTTTCTCTGTATTTTCCAGCTGGATAAATAAATTCAACATGGTTGTGTGGTTTGTTTCTTTAGATTTTTTTTTAATATATATAAAAGTGGGTGTACATGGGGACAAAGAAGTATCATAATAAATCAGCTTTTAAGATAGTTATGCTGTAAATTTCTTTTCCCCTCCTGTGGAGATAAAGACTGTAACAGTTTAAAGTACTCTGTCCAAAACTTGCGCCCCTGTATATTATTGGAAGCCACTGAAAATTACATGTGCTGAAGCTGGGTGGGTCTTTTTTTAAGTTTGTCTTTGATTTTGGCTATTTTCATAAACATTGTAATTAATTCCACCAAGTCTCTATAACCCTTTAAATTACAGTGCAGCAATGACATGTTCAGGCTTCAGGAGAAAATGGCTCCTGGGGAAAAAGTCAAACCTTCTGTACTGTTACGTGATACCAGAGTATAATGAGTATGTAAAGTATCAAATTAAAAAATGTTAGCAGTTTATTATAGCTGAGCAATCACTGAATGAGAAACAGGTTTCCCTTTCATTGAGCATTAAGGACATGACCTGAGGCTGATAAGCACACTGCTGCCTCAGATTCAACATTTGATTTAGGGCTGGAGTAGTTGCCAGACAAAAATCAACCTAGGATTTGTTTGTTTGTTTAATCAATAATTTTCCAAGCTGCTTATAGGAAAGAACTATTGTAATGAATTAAGAAATTAACTAGGTTTAAGTTATGCATTTACATTTATCATGCTCAGTTTTTCTCCAAGCCACTGCAATACAAATCATCCTTTGAAGACAGCTAGACCCTACACAACAATTCCTTATGGTTGTGTATATTTCACCACAGTTCTGCACACTTTTGGTGCCCATTTGTCTTCTCTGGCACTTCCTCCTCAGTGGCTGCAATATTTGTTGTTGATGGAGAAATTACCACTGAATTAAGGAAAATGGATGCATTGCCCTTTAAATCTTACGAGCTACCCAAGGCATCCTTGAGGCATTTGCCAAGTTCTCTCCACGCGTCAGGTCTCCCAGCTACTCCATTACTGTGGTCACACAAGTTCAGCTTTTTGCAAACATACTGTGTCCAGCATCAGGACACATTCCTGTGTGAAGGTCTCTGCCTGGTCCCATGCCTGCTGCAGGACCATGGCTGGTACAGCTGCCATCAGTAATCACAGAAGCTTCCACACACCCAAGTGTGCAGGATGGAATTAGCAACAACAAGGTTGACTGGGATGACAGGCATGTGGCCAAGTCCTGCCTGATGGGAAGGTGAGGTGTTTTGAGGGTGTACTCCTGTATATAACCCTCAGAAACTGCCATAGCTCCCCTAGCCTCAACAGGACTTTTGACATGAAATCCTGCACTGCTGTTTGGTAGAACATGAGGCACTCAGCCACTCTGAGCAGTCTCTTCTGCTCAGCAGCAGGTCAGGATCTTCTGGGACTGGGGACAGGATCAGGCCCAGTGAAGGGAACAAGGGCCAGACACAGCCCTTGGATGGCTGGACAGGACCATGGGGACAGGGCCTGGACCCGCAGGGCAGCTGAAGGCAGGGCCGTGAGGCAGCAGGGCTGAAGCTGGGCTGAAATGAAGCTGGCAACAGCTCCCAGGGTGGGAGCACAGGATGCCACTGTGTGCCCAGGAGCCTGACCTCAGGATCAGCAGTGGGAAGGGGCTGCACTCCACTGTCCCTGGCTGCGGCAGCCACGCCTCAAAACAGCAGGTCCTCAAGACCCACAGTTGTTCCTGCTCAACACATGTTGCTCTCCATCCTGCCTCCACAGGATTTTTCTGCCACTCACGTATTTTAGAGAAAGATTGTACGCCATACATCAAAGTTAGTGTTTTATACACCAATTTTTGAGCTAGCAAAGAATAACAAAATATAAATAGACCTATAACAAAATCAAACAAGCAAGCAGATGTTTTCCTTCCACACAAGTAATTTAAAGATTTTGTGAAAATTCAATTGTAGTTTAGAATAACCAGAACAAAGCATTCATAACACATTTTTCTTTCAATTAATTCATTCTTAATGCTAGGAATTGATGTTGTTTGTAATACAGTTTTCTTTTTCTTCTGCTTGTCTCTAATGGAAATGTACTACAGGATGAACTAGAAGAGAACTAATATGAGATGCATCATTTGGAAAGGTAAATTTCTGAGAGAGACATTAGCAAGCAGGAAATACAGATTCTGAATAAAATTATCATCTCAGTCTTAATTACATTCATTGAAACAATAGTAATATTCTTCCCATTTCTTAGGTTTCATCCCTGACTGCTGCAATCACAATGAGCCCACCGTACAGTTTGCTTGACCACACTTTATTGCATTTTCCATGTAAGTAATCCCTGTTCTGTCACAATGTCTTTCCTAATGTACTCTAATAGAGAAGTAGAAATTCTAACACGGAGTAATGCAGCAGGTGGGGGCAGTTTGCTGACTTCCTCCTTGTGATTTTTGAAGAGTTCAGCCTTGCCATTTTCCACAAACTTTGGGTTTTTTCTGCTATTAAAAAAATGCTGCTTTTCTGGTTTTATCTTACTTTTGCTTCTGCTCAGTGCAGCTGTAGATCTATTCATTTATAAAGTAGAAGCATCCACAGACCAAGACAGAAAATGTATCATAGTGGTTGGGGTTATAAAAACCCATGAGAGAAGGGTGATTGCACCAAAAAAAAAAAGGCCTAACATTTTTCTTGTGGTCCTCATGAAACAGTAAGTTTTTCAAATGAGAAATTAAATGGTATTTGGAAACTAAGAATCTTGGTAGCTCTTTGCTCTCCCCTTTTCAAAAGAATTTGGCCAAAGTTAAAGCCTAGGTTAAGGGAGTATGAATTCTTTTAACTTAACTTGCAATAAGCATTTAGTGTTGGGGGGGTTTTATTTTTTTAAGTCAGAACTAAATGTGTTTTGGCAGAACACCAGCATTCTTCCTTCCCCCTCCCCAACCAAACTTCCTCCCAAACTCCCTTTTCACAGTCTGTGTGAACCTGGATTTTCATTACCCTGTATGTGGGATGCTGCACCCTCTCTTTTCTGTACACAGGGGATAAGAGCGATATTTTGACTCATCCAAGTTCACACACTGTATCTTCAGACTGTACTGGACCATTTTGGTATTTTTATATAAATGTACCACTAGTAGACTGCAGACAAGAAGCACTGTTCTGGGCTCTCTTTTTGTTCTTTCTCATCTGTGTCAGCCACAGTCCAGCCCACTTGTTTCTCAGAAACTGCAGATAGTGTTTTGTTATGCTTGGGTCGCTTTCAGAACAGCATTTTTCTTTCTCTGATGCTAGTCAGTAACTTTCTCATAATCAATGAATGTCATTCACATTGGCAGGTTATTTTCATTCATCTTTACCAAGAATTCATTAGTCACTGGAGTTCTCCATAAAACATCCTGATTAATAGCCTCTCTGTTTTTTGGTTGAGTAGAAAATTTCTGTTGTATTTGGTGAATTTCTCAGTCATCTAAGCATAGAATCTCAGAAATCACAGAGCTGAAGGTTTCACCTAGTCCTACCAGCACACATGCAAGATAAAAATTGCTTCAACAAACACTAAAAGAATATGTACTGGCTCTTAAAAAAACCAAAACACCCGCAAACAAATAAAACCGACATTCTATGCATACATCTTCTCATATTGCTTTACTAACCCTTGGCTTTCAAAAATTTCCCTGGAATCTGAATTAAGTCTTTGTTGAAAATTCAGCTGTTTTGTCTCTGTCTTAGACCTTATGATCACAGAGAATAATCATTCACTGAAGTCATTATAACAGTTTTTATCTAATAGAAGAAATTAGTGTCCCTTATTGTTCTGATAGACTGAATAAATGCAATTATTTTAACCTTTCTTTTTCTTCATAGTTTACTTTTTCTATATGTTTTATTAGTACTACTACTCTCTGCAACTTATCACAGTCTTCTCTAAACCATGTTGTTGGACTCTGTTCTGGCCAATGATCCACTAAAGCCAGGAAGAGCTAGGGAAAAAAATTCTTCCTATGTCTTACATTCAACAGTCATCTTAATTCATCCAAGAATGAGATTTTCCTGTTTTGCAACAGGATCACACTAGTGGCTTCTATTCATTTTGAGGTCTATATTAAGCCCTTTATCTTTTTCATCCAACTACACAGTCAGCTAGTACCTATTTCAAATGTATGTATCTTATTTCTCCTTTCTAAGTTCAATGCTGTGCACCTGTGTAAAATCAATCACACAAAATTCAAGGAACGTCTCTTCTCAAATCCTCATTTTTGACCTCCGAAATGTGTTTGTCACCTTCCCCAGAGTGAATTCTGCTATAAAGTTTGTATATGTTACATGGATTATTCAAAGAGTCTTATACCAGAATAATGCACTGATTTTCAAGAAACTAATTTAATCAGGTTTATATGATTCACTGGATCTTCAACAATCTCTTGCAAAAACCTGCTGCTGCTAGTGCAATTGTGTATTCACATAAGTTGTTTTCTCAATTGTCATTTCTATAGACTTCTGCTCTGGAAAGCCAATCACTGTTTTGTGTGGGGTTTTTAGCAGACCTCTTTTCAGTTCAGCATACCATATTATGTAAGTAGACCTCTCTGCCTGCTGTTCTATGTTCCCAGTGAAACAGAAAGGGATATACAATCTTATCAATGAAGGATACATCTGTTGTTGTGCTTTCACCTGTTTCCAATGTTACTCCAGCAGCTGTTTCTCTCTAGACCCTCCTGTATTCCACCAATGATGTATTTGCTGATGTCTTCTGCAACCACCTTCCCAAGTGCTTTTCATATTTTAGTACATTAAACCATCTCTCTGGTTTCTTGGTTATCTCACCAATATCTTGGCTGCTACTTCCTATGATGAATCAACCTTTGCGTACATTATCACTTTGCATCTGGCGTTCATACCTTCAGTCTGCCAAAGCTTGGAATTTATTCAGTTCAATGCTAATTTCTATCATGCCAAGCATTTCTAATTGAATTTGGGACGCTTTCTGCAGATTAGTTTTCCTCTCTTCCACTTCCATCTTCGTATTTGGCATAGTCATATCTAGCAGGAGGACTGACAGCATATAAAGGCCAATTATATACTTTTACAGCCTACTGCAGCTTTTCACTCTGCCCAGGATACAGAAAGTTAAGTGCTGGAATTGCTTGAATAAGTCATTAATATATATGTGCCAAAAAAATAAGGAACCAAGGTAGTGCAACAGGGAATAACTCCAGTTTACTACTTGACTTCCAGAAAGGGAAAGAAGAATGTCTTCTGAAAAGAGATTGAATTGAATGAGTGAGCAAATTAGAAATTGGAAAGATGATAAGGGAAAGATTTAGAAAGTCTAACAATGCTTTGAAATCCTCTTAGTGCTGCTGTCACTGCCATAACCAGCCTGCTGCTCTGCTACTTTGTTAAATCAGCCCTTCTAAATGCAGTATTTGTCAGTGACACTACTTGCAATTTGGTGCCAGTTCAATACTTAGCAGAATAGGTAAGGACAGCAGAAAAGACATTTGCAGCAGGAAGTTTCCTTTTCATACCATCTGACAAAGTCCAAGGTTATCCATGGTCTATCAGCACATTGGTTAATTGTCAATAAAATGAGGCTAATGGTACAGTTCTTTGCAAAGATACTATTTATAATGTTTAATATCCACAGACTTTACATTCATTCTGCACCATGTAGCAGAGCTAAAATGAAGGGTCTCCCAAGTTATTTAATCTCTATTTCAGTTTCTATTTGCTTTGAGCTTTGTCATCCAATTCAATATGTATCGGCAAGGTACACCCACTTTGATTTAGTATAATAGACCAATGTAAGTAAAAAAGGTTGTTTGAGTTTTCCATAAAGCAAATAAACAGATTTTTGCATATTCCTGGCTTAAAGAGCAACATAGGAGTAACACATTTTTTATTGATATTCTACCTATATTAAGGCTTCATTATGAGTTTATTGAGTAGAATCTGATTCTTAGTATTGGAGACCCACAAACCAGTAACAGCATTCATTTAAGGAAACGTCCAAATATGTTTGATTATGAGCACATACCTAAGTTCTAGTCAAGTCAATGTGATCTAAGTACATGCTTAAAATTTTGATAATTAACCAAGGACTTTCTTAACTAAATTATGACCTAAGAGAACTTACTAGTGAGAAAACAAATTCTTAGTCAAATTTTGTGCTTTAAAATATATTTATACACAGTGTGATAATCTGTAGTAAGTTCTTATAGAGTATCTGCATTACTTTATGATTTTGAACCTGGATAATGATTACCTACAATACTGAAATCTGTAAAGTGTTCAAATCCTTTCTATAATCATCTGGAAAGGGGATTACATCTGTTAATGGATTTTTTAACAAAATCTTTTCAATATTCTTGTTCTATCTAGAAAAATGAATTTTATATATGGGACTGTGCAACTGATGTTGAGGAATATATCTGGTCCAGGTAGTTTGTCTTGCAAGCTTTGGGTGGGATCTGGAGACAAGAGGCCTTGAACTGCCAACCTTTGGGATAAAAAACGGCACAAAGGTGGGTGAGAGACACCCCCCTGAGAGACAGGAGCTGGGAACTGCCACCTTTTTGCATGACAAAGATGAAAACCATTGACTGCCAGCAAGGTGGATGGACACAGAGAGGTAAAAGGAGGCTTGCTTGCAGGTGGATCCTGAGTCTATAAAAGCCCAGTGGTTCCTTGACTGGGGTGCATCTTGGGGGCACCAGCTTGGGCTGTTCCTATGTTACTGTGCCTTGAATAAATGGCTTGACGGAACAACCAATCTGAGACTCTAATGCGGAGCGAGTGAACAGTGGAGANGAGACCAAATCTGCACAGAACCACAAGGCCTGATGGTGGAGGCTTCTCACGCGGAGTCAGGGGGTGATCTTAAACTTCGGAGCTGGCCCACCAACGGGCCTCTCCTGCTCCAGAGCTCTTTGGCTCCTCGGCCTCCACTGCTGCTGGCTCAGCTGCCGCAACAAGTCTCTGCCGTGGGAAACCTGGGGTCTGACTGTGGAGTGGGTGTGCGGGGAGCCAAGGGGGACATGTCAGTCACTGGAGCTGCCTGCTGCAAAGGGGCTTCGGTCCCAGCAGTGGCAGTCTGGAGTAGTGGGAGTGTGACTGCCAGGGAGCCTCCTGAATGGTCAGACTGGGGAGTTTCCTTAACACTGAATGATTTAAAAAGCACACAGGGCCATCCAAGAGCGGGTGCCGTGTTTGAAAGTAACACTGGTCAAATGGATGTGACAAAAGTACGTAAAGAGTTTTGACCATCTTAGATTAAAAGTCAATGACACTAGCAGCAGCTTCTGTCACCCACAGGTGATCCCAAAGTGCTTTATCTATTATGCACAAGAAGAACAATCCACCCACTACTGGAACGCAATTATCTCTGTGGGAGAAGTGTGGCATTCTGTTATAGCAACCACATGCTCTGCCAAGGTAATTTGATGCAATTGCAACTTTGAGCACTTACAAGCATAAAAAGATAATATATAATGTATAAAAAATCAGAAACAAGTGAATATATAGAGAAACATACATAAATATGTCTAGAAGGAGATGAGGGGAAAGGGTGTTTTAAAAATCTGGATCTACATTTAATTTTTCATGGAAACAAAATAAAAGGTATAAAGAAAATCCTTCAGGTTTTGTATAATCAGAGGTAAGAAAGACTTCTAAAACATTCATTTTCACTTCCTCTGCTCACTTTCGTGTCATTGTGATTTTACTCAATTAGTAAAAGAGCAGCAACAGCTGCCAATAATTAACATGTGTTTTTTCTCTCTTCTCCTCCTCCCTCCGTACTGATATAATACAATGGTTAGTAGCTAAGGGGCTGTATCTGGCTGTCTGAAATTATGAATTTTCTTGCAGTATTAAAAGCGTCAATTCAAGTCCTGCATATTTACCAATGGTATGGAAGTCAAAAAGAGTATCTTGAGTAGATCTGATTAAAATTGTCTTCATCCTGTTTATTGCAATAGCCTTTGTCCCCAGAGGACTCTTGTGATGTCAGCCTATGTGGACATATAAGATAGATGGAGTAAAATTCTGATGTGTATGCTGCAGAATTTGCATGTCACACCTACTCCTTCTTTTTGACCAAATATATAGTTTGAAGATGAGAAAAATTTATTTGGTGACAAGACATGATTACTTTCAATATTGATACATTAGACCACCAGTTGTCAAAAATCCCCTTAGGGAATCTGTTTCATCACTCTGTGATTCAATGATATAATACTTTAGTTCCATTGATTTCAACCCCACTGTGCTGTTCTATTGGAAAGGGCCATTTATGGGTACACATATAACAAATACAATTTAAAGAGACTCTTTCTTAAATTTTCCTTCCCTGAAGTCCATAATTTATATGCTCAATTAAGTACTGCCTATACATATATTGTACATACCCACAAATATATGTTAAAAGAACTTATTAGGTTGAGTGCTCAATCACTCAAAAATGTTAAATTTGAGGTTCCTATTGTAATGTTAATTTTAGCCTTCATACATATGTATTATGTTATAATCTTTAATTACACCATTACACAGCATATTTTCCACAGGACCTCAGCCTTTCTACAGGCCGTGAATGTATGATACTCACTTAGTGATCAATATGATGATCAATATTTTCTTTTACCCTCATTATTCAGTGTGTGACCCAAGGCTTTACTTTCTTCATACAATTCAAACCTTATTTCTGAATAGGAGCTGTGATTCATCTCTTAAAGGCTTCTCTAAGAAGTTCATGATGAGGGCATCCCAGTGCTTCATTAATGTGTAAGCACTTACTACAACTATCCTAGTGGGGAATATGGTGAATTACCCCTGTTTTGAGTACAGGAAACTGAGGTGCAGAAGTCAAATCCATGCACTAGCTGGTGACAAAATTCAGAGCATAAAGCATTAGAGTCCTTCAGCCTTCAAAACTCAACAGCAGTGAAACATTACAAGATTCCAGTCCTTGGGCACAAGTGGTTAAATTGCCCAAAATGACATGGGTGCTGTCATAAGAACAAGACTAGATATCAGCTGCTACAACAGTAGTGAAGCATTATTGTTTGAATACCATTGTATTTTTCCTCCTTGGAAGTCATTCACTGTATATATTTTTTAGGAATTTTGACTTTTGTGTTTGTGTAAGTGGACTTTACAATTCCAAACATCTCTCAAGATAGGAAAACCATTTCTCTTTCACATTATGAATAAACCTTGAGATTATCTCAGTAGGTTAGACCATGGTGCTCATAGTGCTAAGGTTGTGGGTTTGATCCCTGTATGGCCCATTCACTTAAGAGTTAGACTTGGTGATCCCTGTGGGTCCATTCCAACTCAGAGTATTCTGTGATTCTGTGGATCACTATACCTGGTAATTACTGCCATATGTCAATCATTCCAGAAGAGACCCAAAGATGAGTAAATGCACCTAAAAGAAAATGCTAGTTTAAGTTTTGGGCTCTTCTGGTTTTTTGTTTTTTATTCTTCTAAATAACTGCAGAAAGCCTGCAAAAGCAACGTAAAATAACAAGCTCATCATGATTGCAAGGTGAGATGCACAAAAATATTTTTTCCACATTCTTTAAAAGCCTGCAAAAGCCTGCAAAAGCCTGCAGCTCTGTCTTCCAAGTCTGTAGGTTAATTTCTGTAAGTTTTCAGAAGTATATTTGTAACTCAGTCTCTGCCTTTTTCTTAGATGTCTAATATGAATTGGATCTCAAATCATAAACAAGTAGTAGTCACATTTTGGTAGATTAAGGACTGTTCTTTATATATTACAATGTTTTTTTCCAGTTTGTTGCACTGAGACACAGGCTTTTCTGTGTATAGATCAACTCAGGTTTAATACAATCAGAAAATTTGCAAAATTAATTGTATTTTTAATGAATAATAAGAAAAATATCTTTATGGAATTGTAGAGCTCTGGTCCACAGAGCTTGTGCATGGTTTCAAGAGGAATCCTTTGGAGAAAAGCTGCATGGACAGACATGTTATAGGTTACCTCTGAGACAAGGAGGAGTTCTAAATAAGACCAGGCACATAAATGTACAAACATGAATTCATATATAGGTATGATTACAGAAAATAGCATGGTTATAAAAGTTAAACATGCATTGTTGATTTATAAAGGACTTAAAAATCTCTCAAGAGCAGTTCTATCGGATAAAAGAATCTTCTTTGTATTTTCTGTTGAGAACTAGTTGAAGATCAGCTATTAATAGTTATCACAAAATAGATTGGTTTAATTAAATCTTTTGTACTGAAAGAGTCTGTTGTTTATTTGACACTTAGATTTATTTTCCTCTGTTATATAAGCAGAAATAACTCAATGACAACAGTTATACAAGTTGTCTTAGTGTTAGCTTCACTGAGAAAGCTGACATTTACTCCTAAACAAAGTGAGGTTTAAAAAAAAAACCTCACAAATTATTATTTGGGTAACTTACTGTGTAGGGGACTCCCTGTGGTGTGTCTGTGTATGCTGTAGCTGATTTCACGTTTTTTGCCAACAGCCAAACCAAAAAATAAAAAAAAAAAAGGAAAAAAGAAAACTACAAAACAAAGAAGAAAAGAACACTGAAAAGAAAAGAAACAACTCAGAACACTGTCAGAACACTCTATAATGCAGAGGTATGTGATGTAACTGATAATAACTGCATCCAGCTGCATCCAGTTTTATCATTAACCCTCCACACACCCATTTCCATGAAAGAAGTATCTGCTAAACGTGTTTCCCAGAAGAGAAGCTCATAAAGTAATAGTTTGACACTCTATATGTCTATTTTGCATAACTTCTTCTTTCCACCCTCTATTTCAGTTACTTAAACATCACAGCCTCAGCATGTTGCTGAAACAGAACAGCTTCATTGAGTTTCCAACAGTTGTGTCACAACTAAGAGTCGTTCTAATCCATATATTTGAACAGTGTTCCAGAATCAAGAGACCATCAGCTAGAATTCACATTGTGACATGCAACTCATCACCCTGCAAATGAGGGAAAAATAGGTTTTGAAGATTACTGCTTTTACAATAACTGCTCTAGTGTTTTCTAACATCTTGGATTTTGCATCAGGCTTTTAGCAAAGTCTTTATGTTAATACCATCAGTAGTTTGCAAATAAGCATATTTCTCCCATCAGCACTATTTGTCATGTTAAAATTTGTTCATCAGAAACTACCCTTCAATGCTTAAGCCAGAAGAAGTCATTTAAGACTGAGGTTGAAGAATTGAATATTCTTTTCCTTGAAGAAAAAGGTAAAGAAGATTCTCTAATAAATGTGCAAGTGCCTGTGGATGCAGTTCAAAAAGGACTGTGGAATAATCTGCATCATGTAAATGGTTGAAGTCTGCTCTCAAAATGACTGAGTGATTTGCCTGTGCTTAACAGTTTGAGGATATCTTAGAGGCTAATTATGTGTATAAAGATGTAACTATCAGAGGAAAAAAAATCTGTATTAATATTTTTTAGGTCAGAATAAATAAGGCTTAGAAATCTTATCCTTGCATAGTCTTTCCAGTTTCAGTTTCCCATGCTTCCACAAACTTTCTATTTGTGTTGATCAGGTGGCTTAGTGTAAGCTCAGAACTGTCAACATTGATTTCAATGGAAGAGAGGTTCACATATGCTTTTACATTTTGGGTCTTCATCTCCTTATATTACAAAAAGGAATTATAGCTCAGAAGTGCCTGAACCACCTGTCAGTCAATGTCACATGGACAGGAATGTGCCAGAAGGTGCTAGAAAGAGCTACCAGCATGTGTCTGAGAGTGGTGCAGCAACTGTGATGTTGTGGGACCTGCCAGTTCATGAAAACAACCTCAGAAACACCACTGTGCCAACACAGCTGTATCACTTTCCATCATTTTGGCTAGTTCCAGGGTCTCTGCACTAGTTTCATCTTACAAGAGTGTTCAAAAGCAGCACAACTTAAAGCTTGCATTTATTAGCAGAAACAGATTCTAAGACAGGATCCTGGAGAATTTCCCTTATTAAAAATAACATTAAGTGCTACATATCTAGTGAAATTTTGCTCTTCTCACAGGCAGAAAAAAATAGATAATAATAAAAAAAATCTTGAAGTTCAGGTGTATTCTGATGTTCCTGCCAGTATCTGCTTGTAAAGCTGTGTTATAGCTGGAAATACTTTGAAAATGCTATAAAAGCTGATTTTCTGGCACTGCATTAGTTTGTTCCTGGAAGAACTGTCTTTCATGGTACAGTACTTAATATATTTCAGAAGAAAAATTTTCAAAACACTTGTTCCATGCGCGTGACTTAATCACTCAAGCATTCAGCTATTTTAAACTAGAAATTTATTTTTCAGAAGATGTATATAATTCAACACTATACATTTCTCTGTTAAAGAGGAAGAGAACTTGCAAGATTTTGTTTTTTCCACAGACAATTGCCTATTTGCAATAACAATTCTAAGCTAAGTCAGAAATGCATAGATAATATCACCATGTAACCTCTTTCAGGTGAAAGGTAAAGTACACTTCTTCTCTACTATAAACGCAAGTAGCACAGTGCGCATATTAAGCATAAATAAATCAGCAAAAACCACTTCAGTACACATATGATTCTTTCCTCTGGGAGAAGATGAGGGGAAGGATAGACCACATTTGAACTCATCTTCACATTTCTTATTGGGAAAGCTCAAGATGAATGTGACATAAAAACCTGAATACATTACTGCAGTAACCGTAGCTCTGTTCTGGTGGGAGCAGAATATTTAATTGCAATCAGGCACCAAGGAAGAGATAGATCAAGAAAATTCATGCTTGAATTGAGTTTTTAAATTAACCAAAAGTTTGTGGCTTAGAGATCGGGCCATATCTAGGAAGTACATAGCTAAAGCTTTTAGATATTTTATGCCCACTTTTTCCATGACTTAAGAGCATCTTCCACCAGTACCCATGATGGTCAGAATAGACATATGTTGCATCATACTTTATCTGTACCACCTCTGTCTAATAAATGTGCTCTAAAGTAGGTTTCTTTGGTAGTATCTCCAACATAGTTCATTTCAGCTCATGGAAGAAACAGTGAAATTTCTAATTTTAATAACAATAGCCATAAAACATTCAGCTATGAGGTACTAAAGCTACCTTTGCATCCTGAATATTTGTTTGCCTATGAGTGGGTGTATAATAGAAAAAAATTGTTATGAATAAAGTCACTTAAGCAGTAACAGAATTCTCTGGTTTAAACCAAGCTGTTAACACAGTATTCAGCAAGTTGCATAGTCTTTCAGACAGAAAGCTGATAATGGAAATTAGTATTAATCACAGGGCCTTGCTTATTTCTGAGAAATCATTTTAGAATCTTGTTTTCTAATCACAGGGTGGACCAATGAAAAGGAAACCTTTAAATAATTTAATTTTAATTCTCTGTGTCTTACAGCCAGAATTCTGTCAAGCAGCACTTGTCCCAAACAACACCCCTTGACGTTTTGGAAATGCCTGAAGTTATGCGTACGGTTGCATTCCTGTTAATTCCTGATTGGCTGGGGTAGAGTGAATTTTCTTCACAGTGGCTGTTATGGAGCTGTGTTTTGGATTTGTGTTGAACACGGGTTTGATAATATAGACACTGTTATTGCTGAGCAGGGCTTCTACAGAGCCTTTTCTGGTTTTCATACTGCCATGCTGGCAAGGAAGTTAAGAGTGTACAGGAGGATGGGAAGAGGCACAGCCTGGACAGGTGACCCAAACTGACCAAAGGGACATTCCAGACCATGTGGCATCGTGCTAAGTATATAAAGTGGGGGGAAGAAGGAAGAAGGGGGAACATTTGTAGTGATGGTGTTTGTCTTCCCAAGTAACTGTTAAGTGTGATGGGGCCCTGGTCTCCTGGAGATGGCTGAACACCTGCATGCCCATGGCAAGTGGTGAATTAATTCCTTGTCCTTTCTTGCTTTGCTTTGTTTTGCCTATGTGTGTCTGGCTTTTGCTTTGCCTATTAAATTGTCTGTATCTCAACCCACAAGTTTTCTAGATTTTACCTTTCCAGTTTTCCCCCTGATCCTGCTGGTGGGGAAGTGAGCAAGTGTCTGAGTGGTGCTTTGTTGCCAGCTGAGGTTAAACCACAACAGCACTCTTTCCTAAAACAAGTGCTCAGCAAATCCTCCTAAAAACATAGTTTTAAATCTTGAGAAATTTCAGACGTGCTTTTCTTTTTGGGCATCATCACACAGAGGTCTTTTCTTTAGGGGCTGCTATTGCTTTTTAAAATAATGAAAAATGAGTGTTAATGTCTCTAGTTTCAGCAAAATTTTCCCAAAAGCAAACCACGGTCTATGAGACAAATTCTAAAATGCCTAATCCCAGCAGTCAGCTGTTTCACATTCATTCAAGTGCAGCTCTGCTTCAATACACCACACAATTTGTATGGACTTTACTGTCACTAGTAAAATGTTCTATTATGCATTGTGACTCCCTGATGTGTCTAATTGTGTTACATTGTCAGCTTTATGAAATCTACTGTAAAAAGCACTTTATTCTTCTGTCTTTTCTGTGATGTTGTGCATTTCTTTCTTGCATTAAGTGTTTTCTAGTTTTCTATTGGATGTTTTCTACTTTAATTAGATGTTTGGAAATCTTCTGGCTTTAAGCTATGTAGGCTATAATCAAGCTGTAATGCTTGATTTTGAATTTCTTTTCTGACAAATACCAAGAATGTGCTTGTATAGTGTGGGGAGACTACATATAACTAAACTGTAGAAATGCAATATGATAAAAGTTTCCAAACAGAAAAGACTCACACTCAAATGGTCATGAATTTAAAATACTTTGTCCAGATTTTTCTCTTTTTTTGAAAATAATTATTCTCAAACTAAATCTAATGTGGATATATGACAGTCTACTTTACAAACATTTATTTGATAATTATGTTTATGAATATAAATTTCCAAAACTTAGATGGGTTTGCATTTATGCTTTTTTTTTTTTTATTATTATTATTTCTCCACATACTTAAGAAACCTGCTTGCATCCACTTATCATAGGTTTAGACATACTGGTTTTCTATTCTTTAAATGATTCAATCCTCTGATAACACTGAGATTTTTTCAGATTTTCCCAGACAGGTATTCTTTATATACTCTGAAGTATTTCTTAACTGTAACATGGAGAAGTCATAAAAAACTTTGACTATTTTCTATTTTTTTTCTTTAATAATAACCTTCATACCAGTATGGACAAAATGCCACTTTAAATCAGAAAATACACACAGATTTAAAAAATATGAGAAGGCAGTTCACATTAAATCAGCATAAGACCATTGCTACATTTGAAAAAGGTCTTTTATTTTAAAGGTAATGTTTTATAGAAAATTATAAGCTCAAGTATTTTAAAGATATACAGAAGAAATATGTAGAAGAAAAGAGGAAGGAAATGAAGACAATGGCATTTAAAATATGAAATGTATTTTGCTGCCAGCACTCAGATTAACTGTAAGAGGGACATCTAAATGCATCATGAAAAGCTGCATGTAAAGATCTGTACATGGAGAATCACTAACAATGCATGAGGACATCTTCTGTTGATCCAACAAAACCTGTGAAGAGTGCTTTAATAAATAATCTTCTGTAATGTCTCAGGATTGTCAACTCATGAACTTTTTCTAACTCTCATAATAGTATATGTTGTTGTTTTTTAAGCCTAACCTCTTTTTGTCAGATAATAGTTTATAAAGGAATCTGAAATGTGTTACTTGAAAAGTTTGTCATCTTTGGGTTTGTAAAGAAAAGATGGTAGGTGTATGGAGTCTGAGTTTAAAATCAAAACATCAAAGAAAGATCATCTTCAAATTAATACTGTTTTAAACTCATTTTAAAATCCTGACTCTTTTGGTTTTGCATCTTATTTTTGAATGTCCAGAGATGGTAACATTTAATCTATTGTTAAATAAATTTCTAATTTACACTTTGACACACTCAATCTTTTGAAGAACTTTCTCACAAAACATAGTATCTATGAAAATCTGACTCCAAAGAATAAACAACCTTCTCACATCACAGAATGCAATTTAGATTACACTTAAACCGTCCTAAAATCAGAAGACAGTTTCAACCTAAAATTGCCAATTTAGATGCACAGTCAAATACAGAGGAAGAAAGGCAGCTACATGTTGTCTCTGGTATGATTTCTCTTTCAAAATTAAAGTATTCATTTAAATGGCTTTAAAACAGCATTTTAGTGGGATATTCTACATTTTTAAAATTTTCTGTAGTGTTCTGAAGTCCAAACACAATTCTGTGTTTGGACTACCCCTCTCCTGAACTGACTGCATCTTTATAACCTTAGGTTTGTATTTTCGTGGGTCGTTTTTGAAAATTTCTTTGAGAGGCAAGAAGTGTTTCTGCAGCATTTTCTAGAAGAATAAGAGAAGCCTTTGTGACTCCCTACAAAAGATCACAGGGGAGCTGCTGTACACACAGATTTAAATCATCTAGAAGAAAGGGCAGATAGGCACACAGAATCTGTAGTCAGTTAACATAAGCCATCCATCTATTAGTTCTCATTCCAAGTAAAGGAGTGGGAGGTTGGAACCACTCATCTGACTTCTGGGCAGTGACACAATGCAAAAAGTGATATGGGCATTATGCCTTCCTTCCTCCTGGAGTTCTCCACTGCAAGCAGGAAGTCAGGAGAACATGCCCTAGCAACAGATTTGCAACAGGATTATAACTCCAGGCAACCTGCAAAAGAGATGTAGGGTATCTGAAAGTTTTGTCTTTTGCACATTCATGGCCTTTATCTGAGACACCCTGCCAGTGTTTGAATTTAAGTTGAGGAGACTATTACAACCCTTAAATACAGTAGCACCAGTATGTTGTTTACTGAATTCATGTGTTAATGACTGGTTGTTCTAAAATATAATTGAAATACATTTAGCAGTCTTACAGTATCAAGCAGGAATCTTGCCTTTCTCAAACAACGCTGTTGCCAAATTCCAGAATAATCTCTTAGAATCATCTCACAAAGACTTTTTTCTTGTATAAATCGTCTAAGATTTTTGGGCAGATGGGTGCAGTTTGACAAAGAAGTATCAGATTCTCTCCAAAAAACATTTGAAAATAACTATATACGTCAACATTTTTCAACGACTATCATTAGAGGTATAGTTTAAATGTTTGCAGAGACACTACAGAGACAAACCAATTTTATGGAAAGGCTAATTCTACCTCTGACAAATTTATTTGAATCTAAATATTTTTTATTGCCTGCCATGCTCATTGTGCCAGTGATTCCTAAATACTTAGCCATATGTGATTTAAAATTATGCCCGTCATTGATTTTCCCTTTTCTCCTGTTGTAGAAAAATAAAATTCAACAAAAATTAATGATGTTCTTCAATCTTCATAGAGAAATAAGAGAGAGAGGAATCTACAGATGTTACTGACAGTTACTATGGTTATAAAATGTGTTTTCTTTCATCAAGCTCATTGTACATTTTCTAGTGTAAGACAACAAGAGAGAATTTTACTGTATATATAGTGTCCACAGCTTGATAAAATAAGAAAGACAGTACATAATTTATAGTTTATGTTACACTCACAGTAAAAATCTTTAATATTCAAATGATTTCATGACATAGTCCAAATATTTAATATTGGCTATGATCATCCATCAGAAGATTTATGTCAGATTAAAATAAAATATCAGTATAGATAGTAGATGAACTTCTAAAGATTAAGCACGTGAAGAGAGGAGAGGAAAACAAAACAAAGCAAAAGCAATGCAGGAAGCAACAATCATATGAAGCATCTGCAACCAATAAACTGTCAGCTTCTTTATCAAACTCAGTCTGAGAAGCTGAAGAATTAGCTTCAGGAATAACTTTGTGTCAGCATCATCATTTACCAGATAAATATATATCTTTGTTTGAGAAATGCACTGCAAAGTAACCAAATGAAATTCAAGAAAATAAGAATTAAAAAATACATATGTAACCCATACCACATTAAGAAAAACAAAACTCCATTAAAAAAAAATATTTTCAGCTAGTTCTAGTAAGAATGTAACCAACTTAAACTGTTAGGAAAGTTCTGTGCTGATCTCTGTTGCCCTTTAGTATTATATTTTGAGGCTGGTGTCGGAAATATTTTGTGTATAAAAATATTTTTATTCAGCTCTCAGTAGTAGATTAAACGCTGTGTCAAAGAAAGTCACAAGAAGTTTATATAGTATTGTCTCTAATCAATCTAATCCCTTCATATGGACTTCAGATTCTCACTGAAATCTCTAGTGTCTGCTCTCAGCATTGTTCATCCGAATCTTTGTTCTTCTCTAAAGTGTCATCAAGTCACATTACAGACTCATCATTTCCATCTTTCTCTGCTGAGCATCTATCAGTATCCACATTTCATTTTTCCTCCAATGCTTCTACTTCCCTTTCAACTTTCATTATCCTCATTACAAACACATCCATATTTTTGCTTTCATCTTTTCCTTTAAGGAGCTGAAGGATGACAAAATAGTTTTCAAAGGGAGCTGGGTCAGAAGAATAAGACATTTCTGATGAGATTTTTCTACCATACAAAACACAGCAAAAAAGAAAACAAGAAGAGAAAAACTAGACCTATGTAAAATTAACTTTTTTTTTCCTTTCATAAAGAGTTTTCTAAGAAAACACAACTTTTTATGGGCCCTAGTGAAGAGTTTGGGAAATATTTTGAAAATATATATTTACAGTAACTCCATGATTCCCGTGATAATCACATTGATTAAAAAACTTCTGGGACAGAGACTGTATATTCCTATGTAATTCATTTAGCCCACTGGGTAATACACAAAGGGGTCTTGAAAAGATCTTACTAAAACTGAGTAATTTCTACTTCCTATCAATAAGGTAAACAATTTTGTTCCTTTGTCAAAATGTGTTTGTAAACTTGTCTTTGTACTTGTAATGTAAAACTTGTCAATTTCTATCTCTCGTTATAGAGAAAATGAAAGAGGAAAAGAAATCCTGTGAACACAGAGCACATGAAGAAAAAATGTCTTTTTTCATGAATTTTATATAAACATGTTTTGTCAACTGTTTTGCCAATTACAGCAGAGCTGTAAATCTACCAGCATGTGCTAGCTTTGAGAATCTCTTCATTTTGTTCACAGCATCCAAGTGTGGAGCCAGAGATAATTCTTTCTTTCAATCACTTCTTATATCAAATAACATCTTTGCTGCTTACCAAGTTAAAGAAATAATCTGGTTTTCTTCACAGAAATTAAAAAATCTGCTTTATATACATTAAAAGTAATATGCTGGAACTTTTTCAGAATGGAAAATCAATTAATTAAATCAAGAGCCAATAGAAAAGTTTCCAAAGACAGACCCACATATAGAGCTGAGGTATGTAAAAGTTTGTAAATGGGGTCTCCCAAATCAGACATACTAACTACAAGACCTGTCCTAGAGTGGTTAGGATATCTGTAGTGCTAGGCCAAAATTTGAGAAGCAGGTTTATGGACTTCAAATGTAGACTTTTGGATTTATGTATGTTCCATTTTAGATACCTTTTAGTATCTATATCTGCCCCCAGATAGAAAATAGTTCAGCCCTCCATTAACTGGAATGCAGGAGCTTCTTGATTTTGAAAGTCTCCTGAGTGCCTTAAAATATAAACCCTTAGTCAAAATACTACAAGTATTATATGATAGTAACTTCAGACATTTGCCAGTTCAAAGAGATTGTGTTCAGTATTCGATATATGAGGAAAAAAACCTATATAGGATGTAATAAGTAACATAAAGGTTACATGTTTTTCGTGCATAGGTAGTTGTCTCAAAGGCAATGAAACCAATTCCTCGGGTCTCTTAAAGACAGTGGTCTTTGAATTTTAATTATAGTATGGATATTTATGGTATTTCCCCCAATTTTCCACCTACTGCAGATTAGGTTCTTGATTATCTACACAAAGATTTCTATACATTTGTGTCTTCAGTCATTTTTATGCTATTGTCAAATATAGCCCAGCTATTAGAAAACACAAAGAAAAAAAATTATATCAGCAGAATAGATTTTCAAGTTAGATAGGAGGGAGAAAAGTAACAGTAACTATATATAAATGGGCTGCATAAGAATGAAAGAAGAGTCTTCCAAGGTCGTAACAATGGTCCATCTAATTAGTCCTGAGGCCAGGAAAGATGCCTATGGGGAAATAGGGCAAGAACAAGGCCATATTTCTCTCCCATAAATTGTCCAAAATGTCAGTAGCCTGACGTTTAGGAAGTTCCTAAGCAAATGGTTGTATCCACTTTGTGGATCTAATTTCTTCTGCAGAATTTTCTCCAGTTTTTTTTTTTTTTTTTTTTTACTAACTCATATTCTGGAAAGCCAAACATTCCTAGGAAAATAAAATCTATGGTTTAATTTTAAGTTGTATGAAAACCTTTTATTTAATTGGGATTTTCCTGAACTCATGTGTCTGTATAATTCCTAACTTCAAACAACTATTTTGTACACTGAACACTTAAGACAATCATTTTCTGCCATTTTTGACATCTTTTCTAGGAAGAAGAAATCAGGACTGTGGGAACATTCAAAAGAGAGATGGACTGTTGAATTAATCAGCGTTATCATTTGATTTTCCATTTCACTGTTTACTGTCTTTTTTGCAATTTCCAGTTTTATTTTTGTTCTGCATTTGACAATTGGATACATAAAACCATCTGTTTAAAAAGCTTCATTTCTGGGAATTTATACTTGATTTAGTACCTACTCCTGTTTGCAAACTCAGAGTTGACTTTTGCCTTCTTGTGCATTATTTGGAATTTCTGAATCTTGAATTTCATCTACCTTTTTACTGGGTATTCTGTACTGTGAAATCTTACTGCAGATTCAGTAAATTTCAGTTTTGTTCAAGCTGAAGAGCTATACAACAGCACCAAATTTTAGGATCTTGCTATTCACCCCCTATCCTGAGTTATACAATAACACTTAAGCAACTTCAAAAACCAAAACTTGTGGGATATCTACATTACCTTTCCTATTTTAGCAAGTAACCACTTAAGTCTACTTTTTAATTTCCACCCTTTTACCTATTATTGGTCATGAAATTGCGTCTTACTCATTGACAATTTTGTTTCTTTATGAGCCAGTGGTGAAGGATCTAGTTGATAATTTCTTGAAAATATATGTAGGGGGTTTCAAGGAGATAACACATACATATTTGTTAAAATCTAAAAAAGAAACAACACATGTACTCCATTTGCGCATCACAGACTTCCTTGCGCAAATGTCCTATGTCTAGTCATAGTCTAATTCTTTAGAGTAGGTAATATTACATGTCTGTGGATGATATTATTTAACATATTTCCTTCAACATTTGCCTGAAATAGCAATCAGACATAAAAACCTTTAATTTCCCAGATGCTTTTGGTGTCATTTCAAAAACAGTCATTACATTAATTCATTCATCTGATACTAAAGCCAATTTAAGCAGTAAGCTATCCATTACACACAAGATCAGCAATCTCATATTTGATTTTCTTTAAAGCTCTTGGGCAAAAGTAATTTCATCCCGACAACACATAACTATTAATTTGTTATAAAACACTTTTAGGACAGTTCCTTAGACTTGACACCCATAAAGAAAAAAACTTCTTTAATGGCCATCACCATTAATATCAATGCAGAGAATTCTTTTATCTTTGATGCAGTGGCCTTATCATCTTCTGATATTATTCCTTTTACACATCAATCTTTTGTTGGTTATACAAATTCTGTTGGCAAGGTTTCTGCTTCTGTTATATTAAAAAATGAAATATATTATTCATTTTTATGCTGCTAGCAAATTGCTCCACAAGATCTTTTTTGGCCTGCCTTATTGTGTACTTAAGTTTATGTTGCCAAAGTCTAGACTGCCTTCTTTCATCTTTCGGACACGGTTTCTGCTTTTCAATTTTAATGACTTCTTCAGCCTTCTTGAAACAAAACCATTGGCAGTGAGGAATGCAGGAGTTGTAGGACCAGGAACCAAACAGACAAGAGGAGCCTGACCCTAGCTGAGCAGGAAGGGCAGAAACTGAACTTCTGATCTCTTATGCGAGAAGTGCTCTGCTTTTCTCTTATGATCTAATGTTAAATGCATACACTCTGATAGAAGCAGGATTTAGGGCCTCAGTCTGTCCTCATCCAGAGGAGGGCAGGGCTGCTTTCCTACCCTTCTATTTTCTACATGGCCTAATGGCTTAGCAAGGTGACCTGTTGTACTCAGACACAAAAGAACCACGCAGACACTGTTCTGTCAGGATAGGAGCCAGGGCCAAAGAGAGAGGGCAAGAAGGGCCAAAGTAGGGCAAAGAAGGGGCAAAGAAGAAGAGGAAGAAGACCGGCCCGGCCCTTTATTCAGTCAGTTATATATCTTTTTACAGACAACCATGGATTGGAGGATGGGGTTACCACCTCTCAATGACACTGGGCAGACCAAAAGGCTATCATATTTCTCCACCTTACAAAAAGGAATGATAATAATAAGGACTGGTAGTTAAACATGCCTTATGTTTACAGAAAAGTGCCTGAGAAATTCTACTACAGGAATGAAAACATAGACTGCAAAACTCAGGGTGCCAGTGACTGTCACCTCTGTATTTTACAAATATCTGGGACCATTATCATTGATTTCTGGCACAGCAACTTAACTGAGACAGTGAATGAGACTTTACTCAAAACTCACATTTCTGAGTGCACTGGTTTAATTTAGGGTAATAGTCTACATAGAAGTTTGTATCCTGCTGTGTTTTGGGTTTGTGACTAAAACAGTGTTGATGGCACAGGAATGTTTTAGCTGTTGCTGAGCAGGGCTTACACAGCCTAAAGCCTTTTCTGCTTCTCACTCCACCCCACCACCAAGGAGGCTGGAGTTGCACAAGGAGTTGGGAGGGACACAGCTGGGACAGCTTATACCAACAGTCAAAATGGATATTTAATACCATTTGACATTGTGTTCATCAGTATAAGCTGGGGGAAGAATGAGAAAAAGAGGGTGTTCAGAGTAATGGCATTTGTCTTCCCAAGTCACTGTTAGGCTCCCTGCTTGATGATGGAGCCCTGCTTTCCAGGAGATGTCTGAACACCTGTCTGCCATGGGAAGCAGTGAATTAACTCCTTGTTTTGCTTTTCTTCTGTGGGCAGCTTTTACTTTGCCTAGTAATTTGTCTTTACCTTGACCCACAGGTTTTATTATTGTTGCCCTTCCAAACCTCTCCCCATCCCACTGTGGAGGGAGTGGAGTCTGAGCAGCATTAAACCTCAACATGTAACAAAATGTGCAGGCCCCAATTTTAATTCAAATATAAAATTAGAGACAGGGACATCTCTAGAACTAAAGGCTGTAGTTTGCTTTCCCATGGCAAGCAGTATCAATTGAGTGAAATGGCCTCAGTTCACCTTCCATTCATCGCTCTGATTTTTAGCTTTCCATCTTTTTGACGCATATCTTTTTTCTACCAATTAAAAAAAACAAACTATGCAAAAGTATTTCCTGGCTTTTAAATCTGCCACTCTCCAGAAAGCTAAATTCTAGAATTAATATATAGTCAGTCCTGCAGTAAACATTCACATTCCCGTATTGGCGTTTCAGTTTGAATCAAAAGTAATTTTTAAATAAATCTCCCCATTGTTCACACTAATCACACTTTGTATCACAGCATGCAGAAGTCTCAGCACACACGAAGTTTCTTTTGCACTGAAAATAAACTGAGGCTTTCAATGGACTCTGGGTACAAATGAGCCTTCAAATATTCATGCATCTGATTAGTCTGAGTTAAAAACCTTGTAAAATGTGTATTGAATAAGCATCAGGTCTTCAGACTGTTTTGCCCTCCTTATATTTGCCTTGTGGTCTAGACCTGTTAGTCATGTAGATGGAAGGAATTAAGAAATTGGTACTAACATGCCCCTTAGCAGCACACTTCCCTTTCTGACAAAACAAGTCAAAGACTTGATAGACTTTAACCATGATAGACTTGGAAACATTGAAAAGATTAAGTTTTATTACATAATACTTCTTTTAAAAATGTATATACAAAATAAAGTTGTTGTCATACAATACACTGATAAGTCTACACAGACACAGCATGATTAAATAACATTTTTGTCTGTGGCTGCTTATGGCTCAGTGTTGTATAATTCTGCATCCCCCTGGGCATCTAAATATAAAAACAAAAATATAAAATCCCTAAATTCAAATAACATCATTGTACATTGTCCTGATATATGTACTTTTATGCCAAAGAAAACAGATTAACTTGTTTTCAATTACATTTTAAAATGTCTATAAAAACAATTGACAGTAATATATAATATGTTCCAAGGCTTGAAACATCAACCAAAAATATACCTCAGTATTTAAATTCTATGAAAAGCATACAACTAACCTGGTCTTCTTTTTATTGTGGTTTTCAGTAATCTTTTACTATTTTTAATTCTTTGACGTTTTAATAAGCAGAATTTTATTGCTGCTTGCCATCAAAGCAGCTGAGATTTTCTAAGCTTTCCTTGTCAGAATCATGCAAGTTATATAACCAATAAAGTACATTTATCTATGCTGAGAATAACAGACTAAACCTTTTCATATTTTATAAGGAATTGTTAATTTACAATGCAAGCTACTTGCCTAAAATTATTTCAGCGCGTAAATAGTTCTAATATTTATCTTTTAAACCATGCAGTTTTGTAAACAGTTTTGTTCTTCTCCAATTACTAAGCACTCTGTCCAAAATCTGTGCTGTTTTTTAGCCTGGTACAACATCTGAACAGTTACACAGAACTCAGAAACACACAGGCTTCCCAAATACCTTTTTATGACATAAAATAGTACTTCCTGAAAATATTTCACACAGTCTACCAAACAATGTAACTTACTTTTACAAAGTCTCCTTTATGCGAAAATCCTAAGCACAATGCAAATAAAACTAAATGCAGTAAATATTTAAAAGGATAAATAAAACACAGTATTAAATCTGCCTTATAACTGGATGGTGATTTTCATAGAATCATAAAACTATAGAATCATAGAATCACAGAATGGCTTGGGCTGGCAGGGGTCCTCAAGATCATCTAGTTGCAACCTCCCTGCCAGAGGCAGGAACACCTTTCACTACACCATCCAATCTGGCCTCCAGGCATTGGAGATCCACAGCTTTTCTGGGCAACCTGTTCCAGTGCTTCACCACGCTTACAGTAAAGAATTTCTTCTTAATGCCTAATCCAATCTATCACTTTTCAGTCTGAAGCCATTCCCCACTGTCCTTTCTCTACATGCTCTTGCAAGTGATCTCTCTCCATCTTTATCATAGGCTCCCTTCAGGCACTGGAAGGCCTGAAGGATCCACCTGATCATAGGCCCTGAAGCCTTCTCTTTTCCAGGTTGAACAATCCTAGTTCTCTCAGCCTTCTCTCACAGACAGGTGAGAGAAAACAGAGAGGTGTAAAACAGGACAGCTGTTTCATCCCTCTGATCATCTTGGTGTCCATCATCTGGACTCTCTAACAGGTTGATGTCCTTACTGTTGTGCAGACCCCAAAGCTGGATGCAGCACTGCAGGTGGGGTATCACCAGAGGGGAGCAGAGGGGCAGAATCCCCTCCCTCACCCTGCTGGCCACACTGTTTTCCTGCAGCCCAGGACACATTTGGCTTTCTGGGTTGTGAGTGCCCATGGCTGGCTCATGTCCAGCCTCTCATCCAGCAGCCCCCCCAAGTCCTTCTCAGCAGGGCTGCTCTTGATCCATTCCTCCCCCAGCCCTTATTGACACCCAGCCCAGTTGTAACACCTTGCATTTGGTCGTCACACTTCATGAAGTCCCCATGCACCTACTTCTTGGGCTTGCCTAGGTCCCTCTGGATGGCATCCTGTCCTTCAGGTGTGTCAACAGCACTACTCATCTTGGTGTGACCCACAAATTTGCTGAGGGTGCACTCAATCTCTTTATCTATGTCATTAATGAAGATATTAAATAACACTGCTCCCAGTGTAGACCTCTGAGGTACACCAGTCACTGATATCCACTGGGACTCTAAGCCATTGACCCTCTGGATAGGACTAGATGAGATACATCCCAGAGACCTGAGGAAATTGGTTGATGGAGTTAACAAGTGACTTCCCATGATATTTGAAAAGTCATGGACAACAGGAGAAGTTCCTGTTGACTCATAAAAGGAAAACATTGTATCATCTTTAAGAGAGATAGAAATGAGGACCCTGGGAACTACCAACCTGTCAGCTTCACCTCTGTGCCTGAGAAGATCATGGAACAGATCCTTCTAGAAGCTTTGTTAAGCCACATGGAGGACAGGGAGGTGATTCAGGACAGCCAGCATGGCTTCACCAAGGGCAAGTCCTGCCTGCCCAACCCAGTGACCTTCTACAATGGTGTGACTGCATCAATGGACAAGGGAAGGGTGACAGATGTCATTTGTCTGGACTTCTATAAAGCCTTTGACAGGATCCCTCATAACATCCTTCTTTCTAAATAGGATGGATGGACTGCTAGACAGATACATCTAGATAACATTCATGTCAAACAGGAAAGGAACATAGAAGCAATTTTTCAGATTATAATTTCAAATTTCTGATTTCTTGCTTTAGGCCTGATAGAAAAAAAAACAGCCTTAATTTAATCCTGAATATTTTAACAGGTGGGACAGTAAAAACACAGCTAAAATTGTACAATCAAGACTTCTAATAGAAGTCCAGGATCACCAAGGTCATAGTCATTATCTGAGGAAGTTAAAAGAGCTGCCACTTGCTGATATGAGCATGGATTATACTTGAGATATCTGTGTTGAAGAACAAATCAATAGCAACACAGTTTTATCTTTCCTAAGTTCAAGAAATTTTGTTGACATGCGTGCTTGAATAGCACAAAAAGTTACACAAGTCGTCAAGCAGCCTCCCAGGACTGCAAAGACTGGAACAAATGTTCCAGCCAGCTATCAGCACACATATGACACACCAGGCCATGACAATGAATGGAAGTAGAACAAGGAAATATAAAGCAAAAGAGAATCCTGAAGAGATGATAAGAGTCAGGGGGGAAGAACAGGAACTCTACAATTTAAAAAATTAGTAGAGATTAGTTGAAACAGTAATTCTTTAAAGCAACAACCTGACTTTTCTGGAAGGAAAATCTAAAACAGGACAAGTTAAAAAAATAAAATTAAAAAATTGTGGTCCATAGTATGATAAATAAAAATAAAATATTTTTTGTCAAAAGCATCTCACCTCAAAATTAAATATGCATTTCACTGTCAAGTCAGAAAAACACCAAGTTGATGAACATGTTGAAAATTATGTCTTCTACAAAAGGTTCAATAATTAAAATGCAGATATTCTGCATTGTCCTACTCAGACACGAAAGGACCACGCAGACACCGTTCTGTCAGGATAAGGCCTGGGCCAAAAGAGAGAGCAAGAAGGGCCAAGGTAGGGCAAGAAGGAGGAAGAAGGAGGAAGAAGGAGGAAGAAGGAGGAAGAAGACCGGCCCGGCCCTTTATTTAGTCAGTTATATATCTTTTTAGAGACAACCATGGATTGGAGGATGGGGTTACCACCTCTCCATGACACTGGTCAGACCAAAAGTCTATCATAATTCTCCGCCTAACAAAAGGAATGATAATAATAGATACTGGTAGGTAAACATGCCTGATGCTTACAGTAAAGTGCCTGGGAAATTCTACTACAAGAATGAAAACATAGAAAGACTGCAAAACTCAGGGCGACACTGCATAGCTCTTCTTTTACCTTTGTAATCGTCTTTGATCATTTAAGAGCTTGAAGAATGAAGAAACCAGCTCCTCTGGATTTGTATTAAAAACTTTAATGCTGAAATTCTATGGCCTTCACTATGGAGGTGAGTCTAGTCAATAATGGTTTCCCACCACTGACTTCGAACTTGATGAAATAAAACTACGATAGATGCACTAGGTAAAAAAATACAATCAACTCATAAACAATAAACATATTTCCTTTACCACAATGTTCTAACTACTGTAACATACAGTTTTGTAAGCATCTGGCCTCCAGCATATCGGATTTTACACTCCAGTCTTAGAACTAATAAGAAGGGTTGTTATGAAATGCTAACAGGATTTAGAACTTGTTCAGACCTTTCAAGCAGTGAGGATCAAGTCTGGACTTCCTAAAAATCATTTCCTTTCAGAAATGGGAGAAAAGTAGCAGCAGTTAGCAGAGCTTCTCAGGACTGGTGTTTATAAAACTTACATGTAAGGTTGCTGTAAACATAACTCAACTGTGTGATACCTTGTTTTAGCCTGAGAACCAGATGTGATCCTAACTGTGTCACCTTGTTTAGTACTGCTTATGGACATTGCCTGACCTTAGCTTTACATGATGAACTTCTTAGATCCGTATAAACCTTATATTCTGGTGGTATTCTTAGGCCCTTTTCTTACAGTGGTACCCTACAGTGAAACCATGAAATCCCTGAAGAGAAATGGTCACAGTTTTGGCTGCATCCAAAGAAAATCTATGAAGCTAGTGAAGGATTTAGAGCACAAGTTTTATGAGGAATGGCTGAGGGAGTTGAGGTTGTTTAGCTTGCAGAAAAAGAGGCTGAGGGGAGGCCTCACTGCTCTCTACAACTACCTAAAAGGAGGACATATATGGTCCCTTCTCCGAAGCAACAAGTGATAGGACCAAAGAAAATGCCCTCAAGTTGTGCCAAGGGAGCATTAGATAGGATATAAGAAAAAAATTTCTTCCCTGAAAGGGTTATCCCTGAAAGGGTTTTTACTGGCTGCTCAGGGAAGAGATTGAGTTACTATCTGTAAGGAGTTAAAGTGCAGGTTATGCAGCACTGTCCTAAGGCACATACACACACAAAAGTAGTTAATGTTCCGAGACTTATAATTAAAATATCAACATATTAAAGCAATGTGAATATTAGTTTCCTGGGTACTGACTCTAAAATAGGACAGAATTTTACATGACTGATGCAGCAATATCAAAGCTGAATAATTCTTGGATAGTGCTGACAGTCAAATATTAAAAAATAAAATTTTGTAAGAAGAGGGTTATCTTCTCCTATTTGCATTCTGATTAGAAATCTAATGTCTTCATTAGTCACAGATATCCTGTTCTCTAATATTAGAAAATTCCAACATTAAAAATACATGTTTTGGAGTTAATCCAGCAGTTTAATACAACAATAGCTATGAAAAAATTTATCTTGTACACAACTACTGCTGGAACATGGCTGGTTTTTCATTCGGTTTTTTGTAGCAACAAAAGCTACAGAAACAGGCAAAAGGAGACCCACAGCCCTGAATTTGTTTTGACTTTTTCCACTGGTTTCTTTTCAGTCAAATATTCATGTGTATATGCTCTGAAGAGTTTAACACAATTCCCCTAAATTAACAAGTTTTTATCCTGCTATTTGATGATTCCCAAATTAAAAATTTAAACAAGCTAACACAGAAAATCCTTTCATGGTAAACAAGCACGACTGCTGTTGGCAAGCTGAGGTGCTTGAAGCATCCCCCTTGAAGCTCTGTATGCCTTAAAGGTGTCCATCTGGTTGCTCAATCTCTTCTTAAGGAAAGAATTCATGTCTTCTCCCTAGGGGAGCCCTGTTTGGTTGTTAACAGCTTTAGAATAATTTCCACATTCAGTAAGAGGGTAACCTGGTCAGGATCCCTTGCAAGGCAATAGCTGTTCAGCTAAAATTAAGGGAGATGTTTTGTTAATATCTTGGTAAACTGGGGTTGGATGTCTGAGGTGTTTAGGAACAGGAAACTGAATATTTCATTGCAAGGCCAGAAATTCAAGATGATTTTGATAAAAGACTCATTAGCCTCTAATGAGTGACATTGCTACATAATATTTTCAGGGTCCAAATTTGAACATGATGCAGGACGGAGCAGTTACCACTTCAGAAATTTGTTATATGATGATACATTTAAGTAATCATCACATCGTAACACTAAGAGTAAGATCCCAAGTGGATGTCAAATGCAAATGGGATATCAGAGTAGGGGAAAGAAAAAGAAAAAAGAAAGAAGAAAAAAAGTAATTCCAAGAAGAATAAATGGGGAACTATTAGAGTTAACTTTAAGCTCTAGTTGCAATTCTCAAACCAGTTCCAGCAGGACTGACATTCCCTGAACAAGCTAATTTCTCGTTATTTTGACACATTTACCACAAAAGCCAAGGATGGAAGGAATATGGATACAGAACCATCACTCTGCTAAAATGTCCCTTTTTACCAGCATGTAGGAAAGGCTGCATGAGAGAAGCTTGTTGTATTGCTCATTCTCTACCTGTGTTAATTCTATAATTTAAAAACTGAACTTCCATCTGCAGAGCTGTCCATCTGGTGCAGCACAGAAGCATTAAATTCAGAATGAAACATAAAACACACAAGAGAAAGGCAAGCACTGAACCCCAGGGCAAAACAGGAGTAGTGCAGTCCTTATGGACGTGTTGGGTACAACACTTGTTTGCCCTCAAAATGAGCCAGAACAAACCTTTATTCCAAAGGCTAATGCATGACTTGTGGGAGGAGACAAGACAAAGAGAAGTTTCTAGCTGCTGTTAAACACAGGCACTGAAACCTCTGCATTTCTGTTACACAAGTAAAAACCAGATATCCTTAAGATCTCTCTTTAACTTTTCTTCTCTGTCTTAGACCTGAAATAGGAATTTCTTCTCTGGCTTAGACCCGAAATAGTACTTATTTATCCTTTTTACAGATGTGGAAAATTAGAACGACTTAGTTAATTTCCGAAGCATTCTAGCTAAATAGACACACAGTGTTTTACTAATTTATGATTAAATAATAAAACAATTTTTGAAAAAGCATAACTGTTCATAGGTACTGTTAGATTTATTACTGTTCCTGCAGTTAGCAATATAAAATAGAAGTCATCTGTCCAAATCTCTGAGCTGACATTATGGAGCTCACATCACTCTGATGTTTCTCTTCGTAATACATTCACTGCAAATTTGTATTATTTTTTAAAATCCTTAATAGGAAATTATACTAAAAAATACAAAAACAAGCAAACAAACAAACAAAAAATTCTTGCTAAAATCTGAAATGCAAAAGAACCAAAGAACCTACTCAAAATGTCTTTTTTCTCAATTACTGTTGCCTGTGGATTATGTAGTCAAACACAGACAACAGTTATTTTGAAAGGCAGAAAAGATGTGATATGACAGTAATTTTAAATAAACAAATAGCAACTAAATTTGATATGAGACATAATGCTTTTGGGAAAAGTCATACAGATATTTTATAAAGAAAAGTTTAATACAGATATATATATCTGTACATACATTTTCAGTGGCACTTAGAAACCACTGAAATTTATATGGAAATTATTTATTCCCCAAATCTTGATAACTATATCAAGCTTATATTGAAATTTCATTTATTTCTACAAAGAGAAATCCATATAAGAGAAACGTGGTTGGTTTTAAGGTTAACATCTAAAGAAGTGCTGTAAATGCACCATCCCATCTAACTCCATATAGACGACCCCCTGAAGCAAATAGGCTTGTATCCAGTGAAGACTCTTTCAGATCCCAAAGGTAGTACTAATCTCACTTCCCTTAAGGGAACTAAGTTTGGCATCAGTGTCTGAACTACTAGCCCAATCCTGTCTTTAACTCAAATGAAAATAAAAAGAAACTAAAAATAAATAAAAGATATAAAGAGTAAGAAGAAAGGATTCTGTAAATACACTGGTCAGAAAAGAAAGACCAAGGTGAGTTCACGCCCAGTAAACAAGAAGGGAAAACTGCTGACAACGGATGTGTAGAAGGCTGAGGTACTAAACAAGTTCTTCATCTCAGTCATTGGTAGTCAGACTTCCCACATCTCTTAAGTCCCTGAAGCTCCAGTTGAGGAGCATAGACCTCCTACTGTAAGCAAAGAGCTGGTTCTAGACTAGCTGATGAAACTGAACTGGCACAGATCTATGGGGCCTGATGAAATGCATTGTCAGAGTTGAAACGTCATGGTGTTCAGGCAAAGCCACCATTGTCTGGAAATATCACTCCTATTTTTAAAAGAGGAGAAAGGAAAATGCAGGGAACTACAGACCAGTAAGCTTTGCCTTTGCCTTTGGTTGGGAAGATCCTCACAAATATTAAGGAACATACAATGAGGTAATCCACAACCAGCAGCATGGCTTCACCAAGAACATATTGTGCCCGACCAATCTGGGGCTTCTATGATGGAGTGAGTGCAATGGTTGACAATGGAAGGCTGAATGTTCTCATCTACCTTGAGTTCTGTAATATGTATGTTGACATAAGTCCACATAACATCCTTCTCTTTAAATTGGAGAGACATGGACTTGATGGGTGGGCTATTTGGTGGATAAGAAATTGGCTGGATGAACGCCGAGAGAGAGTTTTGGTCAATGCCTCTATGTCCAGGTGGAGGCTGGCCACATATGGTGCCCCCCAGAGCTCTGTCTTGGGACTGGTGCTCTTTAATATCTTCATCAATCACAGAGACAGTGGGACCAAGTGAACCCTCAGCGGGTTTGCAGATGACACAAAGCAGAGCAGTGCAGTTGTCAGAAGGAAGGGATGCCATCCAGTGGGATCGGGACAAGCTTAAGAAGCTGGCCCACAAGAACCTCATAAAGTTTAACAAGTCCAAGTGCAAAGTGCTGCATCTGGGTCAGGGCATGAGTAGAGATTGGGAGAAGAAAGAATTCACTGAGACCAGTCCTGCAGAGAAGGACTTGGAGGTTCTAGAGGATGAAAAGGTGGACCTGAGCCAACAGTATGCACTCACAGCCCAGAAGGCTGGCCTTCTCGGCCAACATCTGGGCTGCAATAAAGGAGCATGGCCGGCAGCTTCTCGGCCAACATCTGGGCTGCATTAAAGGAGCATGGCCGGCAGGTTGAGAGAAGTGGTTCTTCCCTCATTAGGCCCTACCCTGAGTGCTGCACCCAATTCTGGGGTCCTCAGCACAGGAATGACAAGGACCTGTTGGCTTGGGTTTAGAGGAGGGCCACAAAGATGATCAGACAGCTGGAGCACATCTATGACAGCAGGCTGAGACAGCTGGGGTTGTTCAGTCTAGAGAAGAGAAGGGTTTCAGGAGACCTCATTGCAGCCTTTCAGCACTTAAAGGGAGCTTATAAAAATGACCAAGCATAGGCAGATAGTGATAGTACAAGGGCAATGGTTTTAAACTAAAAGAGGAAAAATTTAGATTAGATGGTAGAGAGAAATTCATTACTATGAGGGTGGTGAGGCACTAGAACAGGTTGCCCAGNGTTGGCTTGGGTTTAGAGGAGGGCCACAAAGATGATCAGACAGCTGGAGCACATCTATGACAGCAGGCTGAGACAGCTGGGGTTGTTCAGTCTAGAGAAGAGAAGGGTTTCAGGAGACCTCATTGCAGCCTTTCAGCACTTAAAGGGAGCTTATAAAAATGACCAAGCATAGGCAGATAGTGATAGTACAAGGGCAATGGTTTTAAACTAAAAGAGGAAAAATTTAGATTAGATGGTAGAGAGAAATTCATTACTGTGAGGGTGGTGAGGCACTAGAACAGGTTGCCCAGAGAAGCTGTGAATGCCCCATCTGTGGGAGTGTTCAAGGCCAGGTTGGATCAGGCTCTGGGTAACCTCATCTAGTGAGTTGCCTCCCTTTCCATGGCAGAGGGGTTGATATTACATGATCTTTAAGGTGCTTTCCAACCCCAAACCATTCCATGATTCTATGAAAAACATTAAAAGCAACCTTCAAAGTATGTGTACTGTATTCTAAAAGTACACTTCAAAAGAAGAAACCATCTTGCTTTCTACTGATCATGAGGAGAGTGTAAGATTAGTAAAAGTTCTGACTCATAAGTTTCTTCCTAAAAGTCCACCTCTCATGCTCATATGTTAGCTTAATCCTTTCTTCAGTTCTTGCTCCTTTTCCAGTCCTGTTCACCTGCATTAATAAAGAGAAGTAAAGATGTCCAATATATTGAGCAGTGACAAAGTGACAAATAGAGAACATAATAAGCTAGATTCCTCTTTACAACATCATAAATAATTATTGAAGCAGAATAGAGACTATAATGTCTGTGTCTCTGCATGTTGGATTATAAAGCGTGTCGGATGTATCTAACATCTACAGCACCTTAGGACACACATATATCTCGTTAGCACTAGACAGAAGATAAATTTGGACTTTCATGTGGACTATTTTGATGTCTGTATCTCGTAATGGATCTAAGCCATCTGAGGATTTCTACAGCACACTAGGAACCTAATTACAATGGGTTTTTAAATCTGGCCCAAGTGACCTTTCAACATCTAAACCAAATCTGAGGCTAAACAGGGAAAAAACTTCTTCCACCCAAAGTTCTGGGTAAGCAGTCGAGTCATCAAACCCTCTTCCAAGTTCCAAATACTTGTGGAACTATTTCTTTAATGAACTTCTGTTTTGCAACATGATTTTTTGAAAAAGAATAACCAACATTGTTCTTTGATCAACAGATACATTGCAAAACCTAGTCTACTCGCTCTAGGCCACAGGAAATCAACATTCTCACCTCTGAGAAGTAGTGCTCTTTCATATCTTTTTAGGTGGTTTTATTTTGTCCTAATTCTGTGCTATAGCAAAAGTACAAAAGGAAAAACAATTTATGGGTGGCAATTACCTAGATAGCAACAGCTATATTTTCTATTACCCTCTGGATTCTCTTATTCTTATAAGTTATATAGTAGACTGATAAGCAATAGAATTAAAATGAATAAATCTTTTGTTGATCTCCAGAAAAAAAAATAATGATTGTATCATTAGGAAAATGGTGCTTCCTTTCAAAATGTCACACATAATTGTGCATAGCCAGACTCAAATGAACCAGTAAATGGATTGGCGTTAATAATTATATTGGATATGCATGTAGTTTTAAGTATTAACTAATAAAAATGATTGATAGTTTTTAGATAATTGCATTTAAGAATATGAAAGAACTTTTAACAAAATGTGACTTGTAGCTTTTTAGAGAAGTTAATTAAATACTTGTTAAACATACTAATTTATTATATCACTGTTGTTTTATGAATAAAATAAAATAAAAAGGATAATCTGCATTTTTTTATAGTGATGGAATGTCGCAGGCCTGTAAACATAAATCTTAAGTCTTTATGATTGTTCTTGTCTTCTGTCCATACTATCAATCTGATTTCTAAAATTTTTTTGTGGATTCATATTCATTAACCTATAGTGGCAGTTTTGCCTTTACCTCTTATCAAAGACTTCTTAGTTAAAATCTAAAATAAAATAAGGAAAGGAAAAAACAGTAATAAAATTTAAAAATACTACAATTAGAAAGTAGTTTCAAGACTCCTGAGCCTGAATATTTACCTGAGATTTTCAAAAGCTGCTGATGCTTTTCATCTTGCAATAAACAAAATTGTTGGTTTTGACTTGATTTGTTATAAGCTATTAAGTGTTCATCTTAGTAATGTCAGTTACTCAGGCAATTATTACATCAAGTCTGATTTTTCAGGGACTGTGGCATATTCCGAATAACGCTGCCTAAGTAAAGGTGGGGAGGGAACCGTCTTTATACTTAAAAATTCACAATTCAGCTGGCTATACAAAGATATACCCCCAGAATCCTTTTTGGAAACCATGATGGTCTACAGATATATCTATAGAAAGAGATGGCAAGAGAGCTTTTTCCACAAGAAACTGGAAAAATAAGTGTTCCTTATTAGCTTTGGTTTATTAGGGATTTAAAATACCACAACAGTGATCAATAGGAGGTAATGCTTGGGAATTTTCCTCATCAGGGTCTGATATTGGTTATCACAAAAACTCTCTGGTTTGCAGTTCATTGATATGATTTGCCCAAAATGTGGAGAATTCTTGACATGCTGTAACTCCCTAATATGCAGTGTATCTAATACTGTACCTGCAGAAGTAAGATGTGGCCCAGCAATCAATTATCACAACCTATCCCTGTATTTGCAATGCTGCAAACATAAAAACTAGCAAAGAAACACACTGGTCAAGCAGCAGAACGAGGCATTCAGAAGTTATGTAGTGTTGGAATCTTCATCTTTCTTCACACTGTACTTTATGGCGCAGCTCATAATTATGTGATGAGATAATATTTTTACACAAGTTCATTCATCATTTCAAATAGAGAATGGAGTATGTTCTGTAAATGAGAAATTGAGCAAAAAACTTTCCCTAAGCTGTCTTTGGTTCCTTATCTTTGGTACTGCAGACTTACACAAGCAATAGGAGAACAAGACTTGGTTTCCACTTTTCTTAAAGAAGTATTTGAATACCTGACAGCCACCTCTAAGATCAGTCAGAACCAGCAAGCTATTGAATATTTGGGAAGGTTGAAACAAGCTTTCAGTGTGTCTTCTTGACACAGTTCAATTCTGATAAGCAAAGTCAAGAGAGAAGGGGCAAAAATTTATGTGAACATCTTAGCTACTTGCATAAAGATTGGTTCCCTCACTTAGTATTTCAAAGAGCTCTGAGTGATTTTAAGTGAGGAATGAGAACCCCAAGCACTGAGCTGATAATAGTTTTTGCTATTATCAGATAATAGATATAATAGATATTGCTTTAAATATCCTATAGGCCAAAAGGTAAGGCATTCAACAAGGAATGTTTGAATAATTTAAGACATTTATATTTGTGGAATGTAGGGATATTTTTTAATATTTTATTGCTCACATTCTTTAAATATTTTCAAATTAAAGAATAAGAGGAAAATATAAATATTTTCAGTTCTCAAGGATGATAGATATGGTACTTGCAACCCACTTAGTAAGACAGTTGGCAAGATATTGGATAATGAGGCATTTAGGTTTCAGTCTCTGCCCCAGTGAATGTTTAGATTTTGTATTGGAAAAAGATAAACAATCAAGCAATCAAATCTCTCCAGAAAAATATCAATGGCAGAATTTAGGCAACAAAGCAGTCTCTGCTGAAGATATTTGGCAGTGGAGCCACCTTCCAGAGGCAGCAAAGAAGTCTGTATATCTGACTATCTTCAGCAAATTATTTTCTTTTCTCCTTTTTTGGGCATGGCTGCAGACAGGGGAAACAAGGGAACAGAACAGGGGAGGTATTGGCTATACTTTTTTGCCTACATGCTCTTCTAAGGGAAAAAAATCTTTTTCTTCTCCTGAGCAAAATTCTCATCCTTTAAATTAATAAACCATAAATCTCCAATAAATCTCTGACTTATAGATCACATATATATCAGTACCATAGTTTTCCTGTTTTGGAAATAGTGATCATGTACTCACATTAAATACAACGAAAACAAAAACAAACAAACAAACAAAGGAGCAAGAGCCATATGTACATATATATTTATAAAGCTGAAATATTTTAATTGTATTTTTCTTCAGAGTTAGCACTAAAGAGCTCCCATATACATTTTTGAGTGTTTGACAAAAATTATGCTCTTATTAGTAACAGTACACACACATTACTATTCAAAACACTGTAACCTTGCCAACCAATAGCAATGCTCAAATGCAGACAACTTTTTTCCTCATCTTACCAAATGGAAAAAAAAGGAATTGTTCAAAGAAGGTTTCAACTTCTCAGCCATCTCACTGATGCATAAAATTTCATCCTTTTCCCAAGAAACAATTAGACAAAGAGATCTTGTAATATTTTTGGATGGCCATCAAATTTAGATTATTCTGGAAAAGAACGGTAAAGAAGAAACTCCAGATTCTTAGGAGATACAGACATTTCTTCTTCAATATTCTGTCTGTTCTACACTGTATGTGACCTAGATTAAACACCTAAAGTGGCTTAGAAACTTTTCATAAGCCCCATTGTCAGCTACTGACATTTCTTTCAGAGGGAAAGACTTAGCTCTTTAGTTAATGCTGTAATTTACACTTTGTCAAGCACATGACTAATATTACTACTTTTATTATCAGATATATCCCTAACTTATAATAATTGATTTCAGGTATATGCTGGACAAATTATGGATATTTTAACAGAGTATTTATATTTCATCAACCAACAACAAACAAATGCCATTGAGATTAGTGTGAGTATTTCAAATGTGCAAGCTCAGAAGACTCAAAGCACTTCAAGAAGTTTGAACATTAGACCTGTTCCCTTTTATTCAACTGTATGAGTTGTGAACTCATGAGAGTGGGAAACATTTATACAGCACTTAAAATAATCAGGCTTTTAATTATTATACATATGCGTAATCTAAGTTGATCTGATCAGCGACTTTTGTATAAATTTTCAAAGGTCAGTGAGAATTGCATCTGTTTGATAGTATTACTTCTTTATTGACCATTTAGCTACGCAATTTACATTGTTGATTTTTGCTATTTTTAGTACATGACCACCGTGCCTTTGTTTTATTATGTGCTGGACAGAACATAAACAAAAATAGTCAAATCTTTATTTTATGATAGCTTATATCTCAAGCAAGAACAATAGTCTTTAGCAGCAATAGCTGTACAGATTCTGTGAAGAGGTTATACCATATGGACTGAACGGAAATTTGTTACTCTTGCAACAAAGAACAGTGACAAGAAAACAGATTTATCATTTTGAAGTAGGATCAAGGACAGTTCCGTGGAGAATTTTTTTCGATTAGCAGTGCATAATGGATTTGCATGGTGCAAGAGCATAAAATATCTCTACAAATGTAGATTGCAGATCTCCATAGAAGTTACCAAAAAAAATGGAGGTTAAAAAAATAGAACCCACAAAAGGTGTCTCACATTAGTATTTGCTAGCCTTTAGAAATGAGTCATTATGTAATCCTGTAATCACTTTACCTGAAGATGTCATTCATCAGTTTACACGACCATATTTAAAATAGACTTACCAATATGCAGTTTGTGCTTTTTTTTTTTATTTTCTCACTTACCTTGATAAAGCATAAGAGTAAAATGTTAACATGACTCTTGAAAGTTCAATTTCCACCTTGTATAATGTATTTGGCTCAGAAATGACATATACTTGGCACTATTCTGTTTCATCAGTGTTAATCATATTTTCTTTCAGCTTATCTTCAAAGATTTCATCTGTCTTATAAATTCGGTACTTCTGGTTTCAAAGTCGTTTTTTATTTCCTTATCTTTTTTAAAAATTCTTCATTATTGGTTATTTAATTTTTTTAACGTTGTTAAACAGGATTTTAGAAGGTATCTCCCAAAAGATATCTAATCTATAGAATATAGAGTTCACCTTCAAAGCATATTAGATCACCCTGTACTTTTTGTTACAGAACATAAAAATGTAAGAGTAAAATGGCTAAATTGTATTTTAATCAGGATTCCTGCTCCAAAGTCAAGAAAGTCTATCATTATTACCAGAAGTACAGGTAACAAAGCAGTGAAGGAATCAGAACGGTAATTTTTAGAGGATGCATATTTTGAAGTACTGTACAACATCCAGTAGAGTGCACAACAATTTAGATCTTGCCCAGGATTGTGTGGAACAAAAATCCCTTTAATTTTATTACGTGATGTATGATAGTCAGTCTTAAAGTACACAGAAATTCTTAAATGTCAATGTATACTGCACTTTGTAAACAAGAAACACAGCCAGGAAGTCTGATTTGTTTCTGGAAAAAATCCCCAGGCGTAAAAGACTGAAAAGGGAGAGCTGCCATCTTCTGTCTGAATTGTAACCTCTATGAAGAAGGAATATTTGTTTGTAACTATGACTCCATTGAATTCCAGATTTAATGATGCCTAGTCCTTAATTTGGAATTTGAGAGTTAGATATAGAGACAGAGGGATATTTTCTTCACATTGGAAAATAACAAGTCTAACCAGAAGATACACATATACACATAATCAAAGCTATATTTTACCAAGGCATTCCAAACAATGATTTGGCATGAGTGTATCAGAAACAGATGTTCCTCCTTTTTTTCCCCATCTGAAATATGCTTTTGTGCTTGTCACAGTTGCCCCAGGATATCCTATTTTTCAGGAACATACAGCGGATTTAGGAGTAATGTACATATTTTGTATTGATTCTAGGGTTCAAATACAATAGATTTAAATGAAGACTTCAGCAGAATTGAAGTTCACCCAGACAAGGAGAAATCTATGCTTGTACAAGTGTTTTGAACTGAATCAAAGAAGGATTCTTATTTCATCACAGAATCATAGAATGGTTTCGGATAGGAGGAAACTTAGAGATCATCTAGTTCCAAGCCCCTGCCATGGGCAGGGGCACCTTCCCCTAGACCGGGATTGTTTGGAGCCCCATCCAACCTGGTCTTGACCAGTGCTGTAGACATTTTTAAATGCTTGTTCATTAAGAAGTTATTACACTAGAATAACCAATTAACAAGAGGGCAGTAGGCGTTTCCCTCTAGACTTGAGGTACAAACACCTTGTTAATTTCCAGCAGGAAAATCAAAATTTTTGTGTGCAGTAGGTACAGAGTGTACTTACTCTGCCCTCCTCATCAGTCAGTGAAGACACTGACACCTTCAGAAAACAATTCAGACTATTTAAGATATGAATCCACCAAAATATTTCAAAGACTTCAGCAATCTCAAGTGATTACAGAGATCGCAAAAAAGGATGACATCTTCCACCTAGACCTAACACAGAAGGGACTATTTCAGCCATGAGGCTTTCATTTCTCAAGGACTACTTCAAGCCAGCTGTACTCCTTCAAAAGCCATGTCAGAATGTGATGTGGGTACTGCAGCAAACATCACAGACTGTTAATGACATGAAGACATGCAACAGGTAGTTACGAAGCATAAATGAAGCTCTTAATTATTCTGGAAAAAAAACCCCAAGAATTTGTTCTTGCCTCAGGAGCAAGGGAGAGGCTGTGTTCATCCATTCATTTGTAAAACATGGCACACTGGCCTTCCAAGACAATAACAGCACTTCAATACTGCTGACACTGATAGATCTTGTCAGCAGAAAGTGTTAAGTCACATGGCAATCTTCAGTGGTAAGATTCTTTAAAGTGCTGATAAACTTGAAATGACCAAAATTATGTAATGTACAAGAGATTAAAGAGTTTGTTTCCCAATCAAACAAGCTTCTCTGTGGCACTTCACCCATACACTTCCATATTGGAGAGGTAGCCACCATTTTGCTTTGTTGTATTACAATCTACTACTTTGTCAACCCAGCCATAAAAAAAAACCCGGAAAATTGTTATAGTGGCCAGAAATTGTTATAGTGGTCATATTCAAAATTTATGACATACCAAACTGTAAGGAAAATAAAAGCAATCAGTTTAGGTCAGGCCAAAAATTCATCTTGCCCAGTATCTTGTCATTGAGATAGGTCTGTTGCTTGTTGAATGCCTGTTTAGTGCCTAGGGAAAAATGTAAGAAAGGGGATGATGTACAAGATCTCAGAACATAGACCTATTATCTTCCCAGTGAACTTGTTTCCTCTTGGCAAGGACCTGCTTTGTCTTATGTTTACTTTTGAATAATTTCTTTTACAAAATTCCTGAGGAAAATCATAGAAAGGACTAACCTGCTATATTTCACTTCATTAACAAAGATATGTGAATTGAAATCTAATTCCAGGATTACAGTTTTCTTTTAACAGAAAATCCAAATACAAAAACCACAAAGAAGCCAAATTCCATGAACATATAACCGTCTGCTTCACATTATTTATTATTTCTGAAAAACAAATACTACACAGTCCACTTTGCATTGCCTACATATACCACTAAAAGGAATAGAAAAGGTAAATCAGGGACAATAATGACAGAACATGATTTAAAGAAGTACTGTGCTTTGTTCACTGTGATTTGTAGGATCGTAGTAATTATTCAGACAAATGGTAGGTGCCTACAAAAATGTCTGTAAATCCCCAAGGTTTCATCTGTTTCACAAAGGAATGGTGTGTAGCCAACAGTTCCTAGTGTTCCAATTGTAAATCTTTGGTTAAAACCTGTTAGACAGGAGTCTGGCAGGGCAAATAATACTGTTTGACTTATATCAATATTCTCACTTATTTCTATTTTTCATTCTTTTAATTTAGAAATTTATTAAGGGTTTAATCATATCTCACAGCCTTGGCATATAAAGGGTGAGGAAATTATGGTCACAGATGCTAATTTTGTGTGAGTTTGGAGGCACAGAAGCAAAACACGAATTATCAGGTAATCGGGATTTAATACTAAATCTGAAGGAAGGAAAGAGAGCCCAAAAAGCCTTCAACACCTGAGCATACAAAGGACAATATTTTCCTACTGAAAGACAAAGATGTTGAATCTTCTCACTATGGCATTCTACAATGCTGGTTGCCTTGGAGAAAGGTACATACCCCTAAATGAATAGGTTCAGTTATTGATGCAGTATGAAATATGGTAACAATACTCATCACAGTGCTTTCATAATCCAATGTAGAAGAACCAAGTTCAGGAGGATGATGTTTTAAGTGGAAAATAATATTCTTTTTGATGATCTTATTCATGAGAAGTGCTCAGGTTTGGTCAATGCTCTTACTAAAATTCTTAGAGGTGAGATTTCCAAGAATGTTCTAAAATAGTAATATTCATTGGAAGGATGAAGAAAAGAAGATATCCACTACACTTTTCTCATAATCATAGTGCTGATGTCTACTCTCTAACAGACAAAGGATTATGATTTTATTAACAACATTGGGCAAAAAAAGGCTTGTTTTCCAAATATACATTTTACTTCCACGACCTTTTTCTGTTATAGAATCTGAGGGATCAGAATTATAGTGCAATCTGCCCAACTGTGCACCATTTATATAGCAATCATATTTCTGTTTTCTATTACATATGGCTGCATTATGCTTCTTTATCCACAGGTCTGCAGGTACATTCAGGATTTGCTAATTGACATTGGTGTTGGATGGATAACCCAAAATTTAAAAGACAATTTAATTTATATTCTGCTATGTTCTATTCAGACAAGTCATTATATCAGGTGAAGTCTACTGAATTTCATGAAAAATCCAGCCTCACACTACCCAGACAAATAGAGATGTCACGATGAAAATGGAGTAATTAATGAAGTACCATTTACATTAATAGCCCAATTTATATAGCATACCAGGCTAAATTTATCGTGTTACTTCACTAATTCTCTGCTCTGATCTCATTTGGCAAAGGATCTTTTTTTTTAAATTTTTACAATTTTTTTTCTGTCATCAGCTCTGTGTGCAGCAAAAAGAAAAATGAGTAATATCTGAATGTAGGTGATGGACACAAAGGGACTTCCTTATAAAATGTCTCTTTACAAGTACATGTACTGTTGATATTTTTTCATCATCTTTTTATTCTTTATATCTAAAAAGATATTTTAGATGACAGTACCTGGATGAATTTGGTCCTTTGTGTTTTCCTCAACACTCAATTGTCACTCTAACTCTGAGCCATTTGTTGGTTTAAAAGGGTCTTCTCTTCATATCAAACCTCATCTAATCCTGTCTGTGACTCTTTTCTTAGTTATATGAAATGTAATCACATTCTATTGACTAATCATGTTCTGTGTGATGCATACTCGTTATGTAGTAAATCTATTAATCCCATGGTGATTTTGCATGTTATTGTAATTCCCTTTACCGTGTAATGTGTACTTCTTTCTTTGTAACAAATAAAAAAAATTAAATGGTGCGTATATGGATAATATTCAAATAGTTCAGCTTTGTTCTTCTCTAATCTGTATTTGACCAAAAATATCATCTTGAACTTCTTTGAAAGTAACCAAGGAATTATTTCCCCAAAAGCCTATTTAAAAGGACCACAATGACCAGGATTACGAAACAAGCTGCACTTTTGAACTATAGATCAGAAACTTTTATCACAGCATTTCCATTTTTGCTGAAAATGAGAATGTTTCACTACAATTATATCTTTTTTGCAAGTCCTTTCAAATCCAACCATACAGGATGAAAATCCATTATGACCTTGGCCCAGGTCTATGAAGCAATGCTTCCTCAACCCTCTTTTTACTGTTTTATATTGGCTTTGAACCCCTGTCAGCCATGTCTTTCCTGCTCTGTGAGCCATGTCTTTCCTGCTCTGCCTCTGTGTCTTATAAGTTTCCAACAGAAAAAGGAGAACACTGCATCAAGAAGAACTGAGAAAAACATAACTAAGCAGGTGACACATACAAAAGATCCCAGAGGAAGAGGCAGTGATCAGAGCCAGTAAGAATCCTTCCTGTACCTGATCACTTGTCTCATCAAGAGATTTCCTGAGAAATCCTCCACAGTAAAGTGTTCTCACTGGATATTCAGATCTTCATTGTATTTTTTTCAAATACTGTTTTGCAACACGTAAGATTTCTCACTTTTATATCTTTTTGTAAGAAACTGTGCCAGCCATAAGTACTAAACTACATAAGTTATGCATTAAGGTAAAATATGAGGGAAAAAAAGTCATAGATCAAACATACATTCTTTGAAGAATTAATGGTTATTTTGGAGGGCACGATCTGTGTCCCTCTACACAGTACTACAGAAAAAGAGGAAGACGGTCTAAAGTAATGTCTAATTGGTTATTTATATTTGCCTCAGACCCCAGGTTTTTTATTATTTTGCAAATAATTATGGGATATTTATAACCTCTTTTGCTGGAAGGCATGTATCTTTCCTATATACTATTCTTTTAGGGCATAGTCTACCACATGGCTCGGTAATATTTTAGACCTTTGCAGGGAAAGGGAGTTATCTAGTTTGACCTTTCCATGAATCACTATGAATTTCTCAGGAAATGATAATTATCAAGGAGACATTACAGTAAGAAATCAGGAGCCCCTTCTCTCCTGGAAGGCAAGAAAGAACAAAAGATTCAGTCTACACCAGCAAGAATGTCCCGTTCTTCACCTCTATAAGAGTTATACTCTTATCCCTGGAGAATACTGTGATTTCTGAAACCTCAGCTAAAGGACTTCTGTTATACATATTCTTCATCTTGTTGTATTTTTCAATATCATGACTATTTATGCTTAGTAATAACTTAAATAAATGAAGACTATTATTTAGCATTAAACAAGTGGTGAAAAACATCTTTATAGTGATGAAACATCACCTAATAGTGGGTTGAGTTGTCAGAAGGTCAAGGGAAGTGATTATTACCATCCCCTTAGCACCTGTAGTCGGCATCTGGCTTTATCTACTGTTGAGCCCTTTGATTTAAAAGAGGTATTGTTCAAATGAAGATAATAAAACAAAGCAGTACTGGAATGCGTAGGGAACTGGAGCACATGATAAGTCAGCAGAAGTTGAGAAACCTGAGTTTGTCTAGACTCAAACAGAAAAGGCTTAGGGAAGATCTAATTGCTCTCTTTTTATAATGGTGAGCTACAGAAGAGGCTGTGGCAGACCCTTCACAGAGATGTATCATGAAGAAAAAGAGACCAAGATCTTAAGTTGAAGCAAAATAATTCTCACTAAATACAAGACAAACAAATTTCATGTTGAGAATGCTTAAGCACAGGAATAAAACAAGTTGCTGTGGGATGCTTTTTAATGTCTCTCTAGATTCCCAGGTCCTGAGCAACCTGATATAATTGCAAAGCCAGCACCACCTTGAAGAGGAAGTTAGACTAGAGAATGTACAAAAGTCCCTTCCAACCTAAAATATTCTATGCTTCCATGAAGTATGAGGATCAACATTCTGAACACCCCAAATGGCCATTTTTCTAGCATTCTCATCAAAATATATTCTTCCTTCAGCTGTATGACCTAATAATTCAGTTGCACAGTTCTTTATTTTTTTTCACAATGCATTTCAATACTGCAAAACAACTTTTCCAGATCTAGATTGAAGCTTCTCCCAAGCTTCATCAGTTGGTTTTGAAAATAGCATGATGACGTACAAAACACAGCATGAGTTGTCCCTTATTATTTTTGTTAATTAAGTTCTCAGTTATGTAGCTTATGCACAGCCCCACAACTGAGCCTGTGCTTCCTGGATGTCCGTGTTCACAAGAAGTATTTCTGTACCATTAGTTATTAATATACATTTGCATTACACCTGCAGCTTGAGGCTCTGTGGTGCAAGACTCTGTCTGAACACACACCTTTGGGATGACCCCTCCCATCCTTAATAAGTTAAAAGTCACAGGAGAGAAGGCAGACAAAACTTATGAGAAGAAAAGGAAAGTAAAATCTACAAATAGGAAAATGTGTCTGAGTGTTGCTTAAAGACACGCAGGACATATTTGGGAGCCAACTAGGTATTTATTGAAGACATTTTCCTGATTTAATCACAGGACCATTTCTTCTTTTCCTCTGCCCTTCTTCATAGCATGCCAACTGGCTTCTTCGATGAAGGAAGTTACAGCTCTGCCTATCCTGCCCTGGCTTACAGGAACAGGGATGACTGCTCTCTTTGGTTATTTCTGAAATAAACTCCAGCTACTGGAAAATGATGACAAATATCTTGTCTTTGTTTATTAATCACGAGTGAGGTAGAATGGTTTCCCCCTGCACAGGACACTTACCTATTTGCACTCTTCCTTGAGATATTGTGAAAAATAATGCTTTTAGTAGGCAGTTCATCACAACTAATTTAAACTTTTACATTAGAATGAGATAAATTGAATCTTTCTTTATATATACTACAGAAACAGTCTAGTTAGGGTATGTAGCACAGAAATAGAGTTTGCAGGTGGATCTCACATTCACAGTTAGCAGATTGCAAAGTCAGTTACAAATCTACCAGCCTAATATTCATAGGCAGTGGCTGGCTATTTCAGCCAAGACCTGTCTATTGGCTCTTGCTTCTGGGACCCAAACCTTCTCTTTAGTGTTTCAAGCAGAGTGCTCAGCCATTATTTATGTGGACTGTTTTAAATACTACCTCCTCCAAGATAAAATATCCCATCACATTCAAAAACTTTTAACCATAAGCTTCATTTAATATTAGGTCCACGGCATGGTGCATCATAGTGACAAGCCTCACACAATATAGTCCTTTCTGCAGTGGCTTACATCAAAATAATGGTTTCAAATTACTTAACAATTCATTTTCATGCATCTATCATGCATTCTTACTCAGCTGAATATCTTACTTATGTACTCAACATCATTTAAGTTACTATCACTATATGAATGACACATAGCTGCTCACGTCCCATGTTATCAAAAGTTAGATGCAATTATTTCCATGTCATCCTCCTACAGTAATACAGGCTGTGTGAATTTTATTAACCCAATGAACAGAAATCTTTCTTTGTCTATTGTTTATCTTATTATCAAATAATCATCACTTCAGTGACACAGCTACATCAAGTAGGTTTTCTGATCTTTAGACCTACATGTTATTTTTCAATCTAAAATAATATCAAGTTCAACATAACAAAAAGCACCACAACAAGAAAAGTATCAGAATTACCTAAGATTTGTACGTGTTGCTGGAGATAAAAATTGGCTGGATGCCTGTTAAAAACCTTTGTGTTCTCCTCATTTATGACGTTGCTAATAATGTCCAGAACCATTTTAGGAATCTATGTCCAAAACCTCAATTCAAAACATCCCACAATAAAGGGTGAGACTCAACAGTAGTGTGCAGGCCCACCAGTGGTCAAATCTCTGTTAGTTATTCACCCCTTAGTCACCTTTGAGCCATCTAACAAAAATGGATTCCAGAGACCTCAATAATAGAAAAGAAGGGGTTTAATGCTGTTCTAGATACAGCACCATGTGTGAAGTGGGTTTTTTTTCAGATAGCAACACTAGTACCTATGCACAGATTAGGCATTTTCCTACCTCTCCTATTTCCACAGCACAATTCCGTAAGTATTCTTCAAGACTGGTTTATTCATAGGAATTCCTGAACAGTAAAAATAAAAGGACACAACCTTATGTTACAATGGGACAGTGACAACAGATGCATGCAAAATGTAGACAAAATACATGCATTTTTTTCTCTCTTCCCAGAAGAAAAAAAAATGAGAGATTCAAGATTTTTCTCTAAAGGTAGTGGTTTTTTACCACTGGAAAAAAATTCCTAATTGAAAGGAAAGTCTTTTCATTTTTCCTTTGTATTTAATTCCCAATGAATGACATGGTTGTGCCAGCAGGCTCTAGCATCTTATGGGCATTAGAAATGGAGTCAGAGCAGGAAATTCATCAGCTTTTACCTTATTCCCTAGCCCACATATCCCAACAGAACAGTTATAATCTTTGTCACCTAAAAGCCTATTACCCGAAACTTCTGAAAACTTTTAAATTCCAAAGTAATTGAGGAAGAAAAAGTTTCACAAGATCATCTAATCCTGGAACAGAAAGGGCTATCTGCCACTTAAAGCAGAATTTGACAAGTACATGCCATTACCAGAAGAACTCTTGAGACTGTTGAATGTTAGAGTAACAGATAAGTTTAATTACTTAGGTAACGTGAAATAGAGGAGGGAAAAAGAACTTCATTGTGTGGAAGACAGCTTCATAACACACAGAATACAAACTCGAGCTTGAAAGCATGACCTCTTCCATCTGCAGTTCACTGACAGCGTGGGATGGTTTGAAAATGGAGAAAAATAAAACTCGGGTCAAATAATATTTTGCTTCATACTAGGCAAGTCTCATGTCCAGAGAAAGAAAAGAGTTATATAAAGCAGAATTACAAAATTAGCAGATGAAAGATATATGAATCTGTCATTATTCTAAGAAAGGAGGAACTCAAATGAAACAGGTATTTACCTCATGGGATAAAAAAGAACAAAGCGAATCGCTGCCATCTGTTAAAAGGATTGCTGAAGGGTTGCTGCAGCATGACCCTGCCCAAATTAGTCAGTCAGGAAAGCATCCCCAGAGAAAAAAATCTTATGAAAAGTAAATCTCATATGAAAAGGAGGAAATTACACAGAATGCAGGGAGCTGAGGGTTGTAGAAGTTATAGGTTTGTCACAGATACAGTATTATAAAAGAAGCGTCATTCTTGCATTTTAATAGAGTATTTCTGATGTTAAAAGTCATGACATAACCAGAACCATTAGAAAGTGGATGTTGTTATGTTTCACAGAGGCTCACAGCAAGACCTTGGGTAGCGGTAATGTCCAGGACTAATGGTGTCATCCAACCCTGCCTGGAGAGCGCATTTGACTGGGAGCCACTGAAGCATCCTAACACATCCACCTCTCTCCCCACCCATTTTTCTATACAACATAAATGTAGGTGTTCAGAAAAAAAGGGGTTGTGTTTGTGAAACACTGCAGTTGCACAAAGTTTCAGGTTTGGATTGCTAGGGGACCAGGACCCTGCAATGATAAGACACTAGTGCTACAAAGATCAATTTACATGTGGCAGAGAAACAACAGATCTGTGCAAGATCACTTGGTCTCTGTTGGAGCAGTTAAAAGCTGGGTTAAAACTGACATTCCTGAAAAGGGAAGTGAAAACAGAAAGGTTTAAAAAAGTAATGAATCATTTTGTTTCTGCAAACCATGGCTACCCTCAGAAAAGGAGACAGAGGAAACTGCTGGTAACAGCTGGTCTTGAATCACTTAATGTTCATAGTATTTTGCAGTTAATTCAGGTAGATGAGGCTCAGGCAGAGTAGCCTAACTGCAGAGATTTAATACAGAGATTTGAGAAGTGCTGCTCATTACATAAAAATGAAACACATCAGCAGTGCATTTATAAGCAGAGAGCAGAAAAAACCTGAAAATATAGAAGTGCTCATGTGTGAAGAGCTAATGTAGCAATCCAGGGATAAACTGAATCCTTGATAATATCAGATCATGACTGGAACAAAACATCCTAAAGGAGAAATTAATGTAAGACTCAGATTTAATTCTTGATCAGTTATCAGAATTTGTCTAGCAAAGAGAGCTACACAGACCAGACAAAATCATGGTCTGCAGACAGTCCTCTGAGACTTTCAGACATGATAGAGAATCCAGAATACTGCAAGAAAGAGCACCTGAGGCAGAAATGCACTCAGAGGTCAAAGTATGAATCTATTGAAGCCAGAACATGATGTTCCACATGCTGTGGTAAACAGCTGGAGTCAGCTGAAACAACTGAGCCCCAGGACATGGCAAAACCAGAACTGATAGACTTACTGCTCTCTGACAGTACTCATCCTTATTTCTCACAGGAAACACTGTCCCCACTCCTGCATTGTCCTAGGACTGCATGCAGGGCATATCTAAGATTAAATCACACATTCCTACTTAGTTGTAATTAGCAACTGGGTCATAGAGATTTTAAATTCTGCATTATGCCACATTATATGTTAACTACTGAGCTACTGCTGTTAAGTTCAGCTAGAAACAAAGGAAAGAGGAGAACGTGTCTTGAAGTAACCCTGATACAAGCTATTTAAAACTAGATGTAATTATAACCTAAATGTACAAAAGGTTAAGCAGTTACAGTTTACACACTGACAGATCCAGTTTTAACTGCCTAGCTCTCAGTGAGGTAACGCTCAACCCACGTACTGGCCCTGTCTAGGTAATTAATAGATGACTAGACTAAACTAGTACTCACAATCTGCCTTTAAGATATTGTTCCAGACATCCTCACTTGTTTCTGAGACCTGTACTTTTTGGTTAAGCTAAGGTCTGTGAAGAAAGGTGGAACATATGCACACACCATGAGATAAGACAGCTACAGACTGAGTGTATCATTCTCACAGATATCAGCATCAGACAGTTAAGGGGTACTTTGATCTGCAAAAGAGCTCGACAGACACCAGATAAGTTGTGAAAGAACAGGCAACATGTGCACTGGCAAAAATTCCTTTAGATAGTCCAGGAGGACTGCGTCCATTCCTCATTTCAAAAGAAGAACACTTTTCTTAAGAAGTAATTTGGTGAAGGGTATCTTTGATGGTTGAAAAGGCTGTATCTTCAGTGCATGCGTTTTCTTTTTTTTCCCACAACTCAGTTCTCTAAGTAAGCTTTAAAAGACATCATCAGAAAGCATCTTTGAAATGAAATAGGTACCTAAGTAAACTTAAAAGTTTTAAAGACTTTCCTTCATGTGTGTATGCTTTCTTGAAGCTTGAGATCTGTCAAAATTTATATGGTATGGGGAAGAATATCATGTAGCAAATGAGGCATTCTCAAATGAGAAGTTAAAACAGATCCAGTATAAAGGCCTATAGGAGACACAGACAGCATTATAAATGTTCTTAAGCTGTATAAACTCACATGGTCAATTTGTTTCTCTCTGATATTATTGGTATACTTTGATATAAATTTAATGTTATATGCCATGATCCCAAATTCATTTTTCAAGCCTATCCTTTCACAGTAATATTTTGAGAAAGAAGCAGCATTTAAAAAATATGACTGCTTAACCTTGATGCTCACTTCACTTCTACAAAAGAGAAAGCCATTACCAGACTAGACCATATATGAAAAGTAAATATATCATCATGGTTATACATATCAAATACACAGTGTATAAGGAAACTACATTCTCTATGCAAAACAGATATTCTGCTCTATAATTTCAAATTGAATACTTTTTTATCTTTCATTTTGGAGAGCTTTTATCATATTCACACTTTCCTACTTTGCTAGGGAATAATGAATGACTTCAAAAGGTTATATTTTTAGTTGAAAAGACTTTAATCTGAATTTTAATTAAAAAAAGAAAAGAAAAAATTAAGGGGAAAATATATGGCAAAGTTACAACACAACATCTCCTTCTGCCTCCAAGTGAACACTTGTTTTCTAGCATGGTGTAAATGGCAAAAGGTATACAACAACACTTTTGGTACCTGTGAAAACTGTATAGAAATAAAGTTAACACTACATAATAGAAAAAGAATCATCAGGAGTTAGATTTGTCAGCTAGCCCAAAGATGCAAAATAACACTTACTAGCTGTCTCAGTAGAGCAGACAGAACATGTCGAATGCTAAGAAGCAGTCTTCTCCAGGATGAATTTTTAGACAGTTGAATCCACAATGCTAAAGCCAGTTTATAGGTTCTTCTAGTTTTGTTTACATTATAAAAAGACCATTTTTACACTGCCTCAGTCTCTCCTATAAATTATTCCTGCAAACACTTACATGTGAGTAACTTTATGTGAGCCATTCTCTTAGTAAAGCTCTGTACATACGTACATAACTACTTGTGAGAACAGTCTACTGAACTGTGTGTAGAACACAGCAAACATTATCCCCTGGTCACAGACAGAAACTGAGCACACAACAGAGAGCTAGAAGAGCATGTCATTTGAGAAGAATAATGCCCCATATACAATATAATGAAAATCCTCTTAATATTACTAAGCACAGTATGTCTGCTTACATATTTCCACGTGTATTTGAAGTACTATGTGTACAAAGCCCCTGAACACCTTCTAGATCCTAAGTAGCATAATACTGATCACAAGAGTGATTGTTTACAGAACACCAGAGTTGGAAGTCAGCAGTGGCTTACAGTGAATCATTTATGGCCAATTAAAGATCTGAAAAGACAGTGGTTAAGGTTAAGAAGTTAACAATGAACAGCAATCAGAAATATTATTTTAAAGTGATTATTTCTAAGCTATTCACTCTCTTCAAAACACCTGAGCCTTAAAAAATGTTTTGTCAAATGAACTTTTCCCAGTGTACAGCCCTGCCTTCTTTCTCAAATGTTTCCTGCTTTATGGATACTTTCAATATAAAGATTTTTTTTGTGTGTGTAAAAACCAAAAGCTGACTAATGGTCTGCAGAGTCTTTGAATGAATCTAACAGCAGGCCATGGTATAAAACAAACCAAGCAGAATTTTCAACTGGCTGAATCACATGCAGACAACCAGAAGAAAGACAGAACAGATACAAATTTGAATGAGGGACATGAAGTCAATGAAGTTAAAAATGCTTCTTGATTAAGAAGCCAAGATATCATTACAATAAACATGACACTGTAAGTCATAACAAATAGAATAAAATTGCATGTAGCCCTGCAGATTTATACAACGCATCTCCCACTGACTTAAAGAAACAACATTCTCAGGGTCAGAAGAATGTAACCAGGACGTGATGTGGTCCGCTGAGTTCAAGTAGAAAAATATTGCAGACCTGTTGCTGTAAATTGTAACTGGTAATAAAAGCAGTAGACCTGTCCAGACTAGAGAAGAAATTACATATAAAAGTCTGCTAAAATGTCTGGAGAACACAGGAACACATTTTTCAAAGTAAAGAACAAATGAAATATAGGCACTATATCCTACAAGGATCTTCTGGAATGTGTTTTGAATGAGGGTCCCATTGTACTTTTTGGCAATTACTTGTTTAATAAGCAATAACTAACAATTAATGAACATGAAAAACTGAAGTTGTTTGTGAATTGTAGCTCTCCAATGAATTCATAGTACCAAAAGTTTCCCATAATAGCAACCAGCTACATCATTTAGTGGTGTTTTTAGACTGTGGCTCTCTAGATAAATAACATTTGGGCTAAAAATCTCCTTTTTTTTCTGATGACCTGCACAAGCCTACAAACACCCTATACTTCAAGCACTTTATTAGCACTTTGGCTTCAAGAAGAGTAACTTTGTCCTGAACTTCACCCCAGATGTGCCAGTTAAAAAAAAGAGATTCTTTGCACTGTTTCCTCAAAATAAAACAAGAGTATCAATACATTAGTCTTGGAACTAAACTTATGTCATTATCTGCCAAATATTTCTATACAATAGAATAATTTTATAATCACTGCTGTAATTAGTGATGTTTTCTTTTGTCTATTGCACAGTTCAATTAGCAGACAATGTAAAGGAAACATTCCACTTTCATTTGCAAGGCGTGTAATGTTTATACTTGACTAAACTTCTGGGTAATATGGAAAAAAAATCCTTTTCTTTCTAGTTTCTCTGTTGAGGATTGTTTTTTAGAGGAGAAGAATGTTTGCTTTGTTTAAAGAAACTCTTTGTTTTGCATTTTCAGAAGGAAAATATCATGGAATAAAACAATGACTATAAAGAGAGAAGAAAATTCAAGAAATAAACTCAGTGACAGCATCATAGGCGGGAAGTTTGAGATATTGAGAAAATTTCTGATTCTGCATCTAAAGGTAAATATTTGTATTTATGATAAACGTATAACTGATTCGCCCAGGGATACATTCCTCCCAGGAAAAAAAACCCCTTTTAAGTGTTGCACCTTCAGTTCACAGATTTTAGGCTTTAATTCAATGTGATATACACTGAGAAATTCCATTTCCATGTCCTGAGATAACAAACATTTTCTCCTACTCAAAGTGGAGCAGAATTGCTGAAGCTGTTTGTAACAGCATAGACATTTATTGTATTTGGCTGATGACTTTCTAGTTATGGCTGAAGTAAAAAGTGCTAGAAGAGGAAGTGTTTTTAAGTCAAGAAATGTAGCTATTCCAAAACATCCCTCATTTCAAAAAATGCATTGAGAGATATGAGAAAGTAAGATACATAAATAAATTAATTAATCGGGGTCTTCTGCTTTCTATGAAGAATTCAGTAGAAGTAACATTCATTAAAATTTGGAATTCTCAACAGTTTTGAGATTCCTAACTCTGAAGTGATATTTTATAGAAACCATTACAGTATATATCTATAGGTTGTATTATAATAGATAGTGCTATATCTTTTATATATGCATATATATATATGTTTGCTTTCTGTTTTATAACTGAATAATGCTATTGTAGTATTACATATCTGAAGTATTTTTCTATTACAGTAATGATGTGACTTTTTATTGTGATGTTTTATTTAAACATATGTGCATTTATACAACCACTTACATAAGTTCCTCCCAGGGTAAGTGTATAGCATTAAAAAGAGTATTCAAAATGGAAAAGGGTTATCTATTCTTGTTAGGAAAATCTAGCCTGCTGCAGGTAATTTTGTAACACTGATATAGGTTAGAGGCATTTTTGCTGCTTTACTATTTAACCAATGACCCAGCCAACCCTGTTACATATCCTGTAAGACTTTCAAAATCTTCTGTTATGATTTTTGGTTATCATCTGTCCCAAAGCCAAAAGTACCTGTGATTAGGGAAGTCTTGTGGCTTTTACTGAATTTAAAGTAAAGTTAAAATCTGAAAATCAGTGACAGAAAAAATCATTGTTCCAGCTGTTGAAAGGTAATTGGATTAGAATAATGAGCACGTATTTCTGTTTGGTAATTACTGTACTTCCCTGAAAAAACTCTTGTTCAAAGGTAATTGTACTGGAGAGTTTCAAAAATGTGCTTTTACTTCCACAGCTACTGTGTTTTACACAGTACAGTGCTGCTGATGTCAATTAAATTTATTACAAAGAGATAAAGGCATATTTTATAGAATATTTTATATATTCCAACATCTGATCTATGAAGTGATACACTGGGATCTTCAAATGGAAAGGTTGAAAGAATGGATATACAATGTTCATTGGGACTATACCATGTCCAAATAAGCCATGGGCTTTGACTTGGGGACCCTACTGAGCCTTGTTTAGGAGTCTGGTGTATAAGCAGTGGCACCCTCAACTGAGTTAGTGCCTGTAGGACCTGGACTTGCAGCCTCAAGAGTTACAGTCTCACAGGCTTGACCAAGCTGCAGAAGTTTCCCTTCTACTGCCTTCCACCATAACATCAAATAAGTAATGAAGGTCTAAGTCCTTCATATACAACCAAGGCTTTGAAAACCTGTCTGGAAAAATCTACACTCTAGACTTAGGATGCCTGGTTTTTGACTTGTGAGTGAAACAGACCATAAACCATGCTTATGATCAGGCTCAGGCTAAGGTGCAGTACATGTGTACACTTGGGGACCTGACAGTTCTGAATTCCCAGGTCTGGATGTTCACCTGAGCTGTTCCCAGTACTCTGATGGCTTGAAAACCCTACACATCCCACCTCCAATATACTACTCTTCACTGGCCTGAGAACTTCAAGTTGTTTGTTTTTTTTTTTTTCACAGGACATGAAAAATAAGCTAGTGGAGAAATGGGAGTTGTGGCGATATCTGAACAGGTGCATAACGTGGAGCCTAAATAACCCACTGCCTTGCATCCCAATGCACTCCACTTACTGGGGTCAGATTAGCAGTAGTGTCCTTGCATTTTAGTCAGCTCTGCTGATTAAACCCAACTGAGGCTGCAAGCAAGCTGTCACTTGTAAAACATCCTTTGGTCTCTTTACTATTACCCAAAACTAACTTAGAAGACCCAGGAGCAAACAGCATTTAAGTATTGCTGACATTCGCATTCGGATATTGTCCTTAGTTGTGTCAAATTCAGATTGCTGCTCTCCGTATGTACAAAGTCAGGAACCATATTTTCTCTGCGATATATTGAGGAGAATATTTAAGCTATAGTAAAAAGAGGAGATACTGTTCTCCTGGGAATATCTTCTGTCCTTGTTGAGGCTTGTTTCCTGTTAGATAAGGTTGCTTTCTCAGTTGATGCTGGATGTAAATATAGATAAACAGAAAAAAAAAAAACAGACTGGTTTTGGACTTTTCACTAATCTACTACTGAGGGTGCAATTACTTAGGGGTTTCAAAGTGTATATCAAAGTCAACAAGCATATCGTGTACTATCAAAAAGTTATATTGGAATAGGAAAAGTATAAAATTATTTTTACTTTTTCTCTCAGTGCTCATTATCCCTTGCTTAAGTACATGGTTAACAGCACTTAGTAAATATCTTTGTAAATTCAAGTAATCTTGTGAATTTTAACATCATTTTCCACTGAATATCTCTTATTTTTAATATTTTTTACTATTTATCCTTTCTTTTTCAATTTGAAATGTACATTTCATCCCCTCAATGAACAGGCTTGAATTTCAAGTAACCAGTCATGTAACATGGGTAGTATATTGTAATTAAAATTAGTAATCCAGAGAAATATGGGTAACTTGACTGAACAGTGATATGATAAATTAGTTGCTGTTTTGAGAAAATACAATGACCTGGATTTTCCTATTACTTTAGGCATGGTACAGTTTAGGTATCTATACCTATTTTCTTTTATAGCTGATGAGAGAGAAACAATGGTTTAGCATGCAGTACGACAGACCTGGTTTAGACATCTAACTCAAGAGAGCGCTTTGAACTTCTCCTTAGAAGCCCTTATTTCTCCTGGATGAGTCACTGTATATTGCACATTTCTGCATGTAATCAGCTGAATTTCACTGCCAGGCATTCCTCAAGCAGTGTCTCCAAAGAAAAGCAGCCATTAACTGTAAGGCAGACATCCCCAGAGTAGTCACCCTTTTTCTAAGTAGTACAGCAGCATGCAATTTGCCCATAATTTTCTCAGCATCAAGCTAATGGTTAGGTGAAACAGACATCACTAGGCTAAGAGTATTTTGTTCCCTGAGGATTGTAGGACTTTGTAATAACTTGTTCTTGGTTTTGGCCACCCCAAATGTAATCTCTCTGTATATATTTACATGGCACAACTGGCAATCATTTTAACCTGCTGGACAGGAACCCAGCAGGTTGGCATTTTTCCTCATATGTTTCTATTTCTGCCTCCATACATCTTGAAATCAGTTTAATATGACAGAGAAGGGATCTTGTTACATTAACTCTATAAAAGTCTTTAGGGAAGGAGGAGAGATGTGAGTCTGTCTCCTTCTGGCTCAAAAAAATCCTTCCTGTACCTAGAGAATTCCCAATTTATAAATGTCTGTTAGGCAATCCCACCAAATTAGGCAATTAATTGTAGCACCTTTTTCATTACCGCCAGGGAGAATCTTGTTTCATTCTTTGAAGAAGAGCTGTAAGTAAGCAACTTACGTTCCAGGCAGGGTACGGTGTCAGGGATCATAAGTGGCTGGAGGCATCTTCCAGTGAGCTTTCAGTCAGCCAGCAAACTTCAGAGATGGTCAGGCTGTTAGATATACACCTGTCATCACTGATTCCTATGCTTATATCAAGGTAGCTCCTCAGGCAGCCCAGAAGTTTCCTGGATTCAATTCTGAGTTGCTCAGCTCACTCTAGATCCTATGCGGGAAGAAGACATATATTTAACTCTAAACTCTGAATCCCACTTTGTCCCAAGGAAGACAAGTTAGAGTGGAAATTTATCAAATCCTTATTTTGACGTAGCTCGTTCTTTTTCTTTCTGTGGCTCAATACACTGTAAATTATTCCCTCCAACAGCCTCAACAGAAGATAATAATTTGCAACAGTGGCTGAGCCACGTAAACACTTAGTTCCATTATGTAAGAATATCTGTCTGATTTGACAATCCAGTCTGAAACTGCCTCTATTCCTGTTTAGTCATGTCTTCCTAAAGTTGGATAATACAGTGAATGTCCATTGAAGACTTTGTAAGAAGGGAGATAGAGTATGGGGTTTTAGAACTGTCAAATGTTATCAACTATTTTTAGTGCACTAACAAAAGTCAGCTGGGCCAAAAGACAGCAGTTAGAAGCAGATCAGGAGGATAGACTTTTTCTTTAGATTTTTGGTAAAAAGATGTGAAAGGCTGCAGAAGTAAAAAATAATGAAACTGTATAGTATAAATAAAATGGAGAAAGTACTACTTTTAAGGAAACTGATACAGCTGGAGAAAGAGGTACTCCAGACAGAAGTATACTGGCATTAACTGAATAAAACTGCTTTTTTACCTCAAAGAAACTCTGGAAAGAAAAGAGTAGCCATTTGAATTGAGGTAACAATGTTATGTGGTATTTAAAAAGTACTTTTGGTAGCTTCAGAAATTAAAGATCAGGAGCTAGATCCTGAATTCCAGAGGGATGCACAATAGAGCATCCCAGATATATTCATTCTGGGAGTATGAATATATGAATAGGGAGTAAAAATAATGGCAGCAACAATTTTCATGAAATTTCTGTAGTATCAACCTGACCTTGAACACTTCCAGGGATTGGACATCCACAACTTCTCTGAGAGACCTGTTCCAGTATCTCACCACCTTTATTTAAAAATATTTCTTTCTTACATCTACTCTGAATCGATTGTCTTTCAGTTGAAACCATTGACCACTGTCCTGTCACTACAGGCCCTGGTAAAAAGGTCTCTCTCAAGCTTTATTGTAGGGCCCTTTAAGTACTGGAAAGTGCTGGAAGGTCTCCCAGAAGCCTGCTCCTCTCCAGACTGAACAACCCCAACTCTCTCAGCAAGCCTTCACAGAAGAGGTGGTCAAGCCTACTGATCATTTTCATGTTCCCTCTCTGGAATGGTTCCAATAGATCCATATCTTTCCTGTGCTGAGGACCCCTGAGCTGGAAGCAGTGGTCCTGGTAGGGTCTCATGAACATGGAGTTAAAGGGGCAGAATCACCTATTGGTAACTCTTTTGATGCAGAACAAGATATGTTTGGCTTTCTGGGCTGCAAGCACACATGGCCAGCTTGTGGCCAGCCTTTCATCCCCATGTCCTTTTTTGCAGGGCTGTTCTTCTACATGCATCCCCCACTCTTTACAGGTACTGGGGATTGCCCCAGCCCAGGTACAGGACCTTGCTGTTGGCCTTGTTGAATTTCATGAGCTTCTCATGGACCCACTTGTCAACCTGCAAAGGTCTCTCTGGATGCCATCCCTGTACCTACAGAAGTCACATTTAGATATAACCTTTATCATAGGTATTAAAAAAATTAAGATGGTCAATATTAAAACATTTAAGAAATAAAAAGAAACCTACCTAGATGATCCTCACTGCTAAATCTGTGTCCTCACTTAAACCTAAAAAAAAGCATTTATGCTTTACTAATAGCAGTTGCTATGCCCCCCCCCCACTCCCCCCAAAAATCAACCAGTCATTTAATCCAGTAACTTCTGCCAAATATTTAATAAGATGGCAAGAATTCTTCATAATGAGAACAGATGAAAACCAAAGAAAAACATTTAAAACTGACTTTTGGCAGACCATGAGATTTAGGATGGAATCTATTCAAAGACAGGGAAGTGAAACACAAAGCACCTTGTGCTTCGTACATTTCAAGTAGATGAATTTCACTAACAACTCAACCCAAAAGTAAGGTAAGTTTAATCTACCTAAAACTCAGTGGCACCTTGTATATCTATTTCCCTTATTCCTTTTCATCCTACCATTAGTGCACATCACAGTGCTTCCTTAAAGCACTCGGTGATGCAGTAGGAGAACTCTCCAGAATGCATTTTGAGAATTGTAGGCCAGTCTGGGAGTACATGCCATGGAGTAATTTAAAGCCTATTGGGAACAAAGTACTGTCCCTATGACATTAGACACAAACAAAATAGGATGACTACTACATGTTTCATTTTAATTTTTTCAAATAGGAAAAAAAATTATATCACAATATTTCCAGAAAATGTTTCCTTTTTCTTTTGTTTTAGAAAAAATTCTTGAGCTACATATGATTTATATGTGACATAATATTTATGATATTTTGGGGAAAATTTGTGTGTTCATGAAACAGTTATGGATCATCAGAGCAGGCATATGCATTCCACCTAACAACAGAATATATCAACTGAGGGAAGAAAGCTTTTAAAATACACCTAGAAAATGTTCTTGGCCAAAATAAAACCTTCTAATTTTACAATTTGTCTGCTATTTTAATTTGATATAATTGGGTTACTTTGATTTTCATAAAAATAAGGAAATTACAGGCATTAGTAACTCTAATGCTTTGCAAATGTGCTAAAGGGTACAAAATGGCACAATATATGCTGCTTTCAGTATTTCCTACCCATACAAATTGCCCATGAAGTATGTTGACCTATCTGGATGCTCCCCAATCCTGAAATAATTCTAAGCAGACTTGCATGAGAATGGAAAAGAGTCAATGTAAATCATTTTTATTCCCAGTCTCACCATTTTTCTTTTTTTATAATGTCCCATCCAGACTGAGGTCACACATCCTAGGAAATTACTGCAGCATGATAGCAGGTTATATTAGCTAATTTCTGTCTTAATTCATAACTCATCATATTGTGGGTTTTATTAGGGTAACCCTATAGAATTCTGATTAAAGAGAGGCTGATGAAATAGTAGAATCTTTATCTTTCCTCTGCCTTACAATAGAGTCCAGAAGTAACCAGGGGGATTTATTCACATGGTGTGCAAAGCATCCTGGAGAGACAGAGTCCTCTGTCATCTCTGATAGGTTATGTGCTCCAAATTGAATATCAAACAGCCTGTTGACATCATCAATTGTGAAAAAAGGTATCCTTTCTCCTCTATTTGGAGCCTTAATTTCTTTGGAATAAGAACAAAGAAGTCCTCCTAGTATCCTTCCCTACAAATTCTGTCTTTAAGCTCATAAATCTGTATAGACTAAGCAGAGAGGATTTTGCTACTTCGGGAAAAAGGTGAATTCTTTGGCCTTGAAACAATACTCAGTTTTTTCCTTTTTTTCTTTCCTTTTTCTTGTTTGTCTGCAGAGAGAATAGTATGACTTTGTGAAGACACTACAAAAGAAATAATTTCAGGAGTCATCTTGTCATCTACAAGAAGAAGGATTCACAGATGTTTTAGCTGCAGGTCAGAGTGCCTTTTTTGAAACCCCTAATCTACTAAACACAAAAGTATTTTTCCATAAATTACTGACAAGAATATATGCATCTCTTCAACATCAGCAGCAGGTAATCTGAAAACTTTTCTGCTTTTAAAATAATTTCCCAGATACTCAGTTTTAAAGGAAAGTGACATATATGGTAACAATTATTTTTACATTAGTGCAATTTCCCTTGAAGGCACTGGATGTTGAACGTGACCCAGAGTATTTAGTACCATTGTTTCTTAAAATATTCTCATCAGCAACCTAAGATCCTTAAATCATGACACTTATATTTCTATATTTGCTTTTTTTAAAGCAACAGATGCAGTATTATTTACATTTACTGGTTTCAGCAAACTGTTTCATGTTTTAGTGTTTTTCGACATGAGTATTCATATGTGCTTTCAGCAAAAGTTTGTCAAAATAAAGCCCTTTTTTCACCTGTAGAAGAGGTCTTAAATTGGGCAGAAAGGCAAATGCTTTATTTAGTAATGAAGTCATCTCCTGTGAGTTCTAATTAACCCTGGTCTATAGGCAAGGTTTCTACAGAGCTCTTGAGAAATCAAGGATTTCCTGGACAAGCCAGTCTTTCTATGAGGTAAGAACTGATACATGCCTCCCCAATATGGATGAACACTGTCTCTGCTTTGAGAAGGTGTTACGGTCTGGTTTAAACCCAGAACAGCAAAGAAAACTAAGTCTCTGTGCATAAACCAGAAAGAACTTAGAGAAGGTTCAAAATGCACCCAAAAAATGAGATTAAAACCAAACAAGGTTAGATGTTGGTGCCAAAAATTTGATGCATTTTATTTAATAGTAAAAGAGGCAAAGAGAAGGAAGGAAGGAAGGAAGGAAGGAAGGAAGGAAGGAAGGAA